>UCOL01002577.1:0-24532 GCA_900474335.1 Ormyrus nitidulus | reverse complement strand
TTTTAGATCGAGAGCTACCAGTTTCGACTCTGCTCGAAAAGAAACTGATAATGATGCTAAAATCCGGAAATATTTAGGCGACTGAATAAGAAAATTATAATAAACACATCTAACAAGCACTTCTTGCGATTTGTTTACAAACAAAAAAAATCTTGCGTTGTGGTGTCTTCCCCCGCTTTACCTTATATAGTTATTTTACAATATGTTATTCTACGAAGCGTTTATATTAATGTTAAATCTTCGCAAAAATGTTTATATTACTATAGGAACATTTAAAAAGATAGCATGTAAGTTTGACAATATCACTCCTTTGACGTTTTAAATTGTAATTCATTAATGTCAGGTCATTTGATGCGCATAGTTAGATAGTAGTTGTCGCCTGAAGCAGAGAACATTCCTTTTCGGTAAAAATACAAGTAGCATCTTAAAGTTAAAAATCTCTTCTTTACTTGTCGTCCTGAAATGCACTTCTACAGCCTAAACGTTGTCATTTTACAAATACCCTCCTCCTAATCGAGAACGAACGTAAGTACCCATCTTAAAAAAATCCACATACCAGCAAGCACTTAGCTGCTTACCAGCTTGAAAAAGCTAGCACGATATTGCCGATATCTAAAACTGAGGCACTTTCGCAGCCTCCAGAACTGGTAAATGGTCAGAATGATAACCGGAGTCTTAAATGCTTCCTTCCCGCGCAGCTCCTTGCGGCCACTTACGCGCGTTTCAATGCGATTCTCTAGACAAAATGAATTTGGCTCCGAGCAGCAATCACTTATAGAAGGAGTACTCGGGCTTTTGAGAGATGCGCGTGCCGAAACCCTTGACAGATAAGGTGCTCGTAAAGGCGCCAGCTTGAATCTCCGATTTCCACGACCGCATTACGCTGTATGAGTTAGATAGCGATGGAACGTGCAAATAAAAAATCATTGATGCAGGGATATTTTTCACTTCTTGCTTCGGTATAATGTTTTTTAAGCTTTAGAATCTTTATATTTGATCGCTGCGCGAAAATGATAGCGAGACTGCAATCCATTTACAAACGAAAAAAGTTATAATAATCAGAATAAAAATTTATATCAAAATCCTTTAATGAGTAAAAGTCCATTTGAATTTGCATAAAAAGATTTCAGGTAAGTTTCTACTTTTGAAATTAGTAGCAAAATGCGAAATGAGTATAAAAGGAGATGAAATTACTCGCGAGAGGAAAGAAAATTCCAGACTAAAAAGCCTCTTGGACTATCGCAGATCCGTCTTAAAAAGCTAAAAGGTGACTTCTGCATTCGAAAGCTCGCGCTTAGTGTCTTGTAAGACGATAAGGAGATACGAGCTGTCGTTTAACTGCGGCTGATGCACTAAGGCGCGACGGGAGAGGGAAAAATCACCTGTACTAAATGCCCGAGCGACTAGTAAAGGGTTTTAGTGGTGCGCTTAAAAGTTTTCCGGCCTCTCCGATGGCACTCGGCAAACTTTTAAAGAATCGGCGAAATCACTTTGCTCGATTCATAATGAAGCTTCATGCTTCGTCACCCATCGCGACGTAGCTTCTCCTTTTTTATGAGCGCTTTGCTATCTCCCTCGGCGTATAATTGATGAACTTTTAAAGATTTTACGAGTAAAACAATTTGCAGTTTGTTTGAACCTTCAAAGTTATATTTTAGAATATTCAGCTTTTATTATGAAGCTCGTCATGTTTAATAAATTCTAGTGTTTAAAGGGCTTATTTTAAATTTAGCGTATCTATTTAAATGTTTGAATGAATAGAATTTATTATATCTTTATTTTAAATCATAATTGTTAAAGTTACTTAATGATATGTATACATGTATTTGAAAATTTGTCAGAATTATATTCTTCTGTAATTATTATTACAGTGATTTTAATCAAAGTAATTGTAGAAAACTTAATTTAAAGTACCGTGGCGAAAAATTAAATTTATTATAAATTTACATCGAAGTAAATTTTTTGTTAAAAGACATCGTTATAATACTAATTATAACACCTACATTATAAGAAATTGTAAAGTAAGAAAAAAAACATGGTTAATGTGACAAATTTATAAATGTTCCGTTCAAAATCGAAAAATAATCTTTTTGCAAAAAAAAGTCAAATGTAAGTATTGATGCAGCTGTTTCGGCAGTGCGGATATAAAGTTGTAATTTGAGAAGACGTGAGGAGGATGATGATCGGCCGTCACTTGTGACGGCGAATCTTCATTGCGAGCAAACGGCCTCCCTCGGCCAAAAAGTCTCTCCGCTTTAGCGCGGATTGCGTCGTATTATTTCCTCCCCCCGATCTCGGCTAGAAGGAATTACGCAAAATTACGAGATAGTCGCTGGTATTGTGCAGCCTAGGCGAATACGGTATGGGCGACGCGCGCTTTAGATCCCGCCCCGATCGCTCGTGAAAAGGTCTCTTATCAGGCCGTAGAAAGGCCCGGAGCATAGTTAACTCCGGCCCACTAAACGTTCCCTAAATGAATCGTTAATCGTTAACTGCTAAACGTTAAGTCTGCGTGCTGTTCCGAGCTTATACGATCCGCTTATAAACCGGAAATAAGCGAGGAGAAATACAGTCGGTCGTCGGGTCCGAATCGTTCGTTTGCTCACTCGTTTCGACTTCTCCGGCTCGAACTGCCAGAATCTTCTGGGTGATAAAGTATATACGTGACAGAGCTCGGACACTACTTTCTTTATTGCTCTCCTCTTTATTGAATACATGAGGTATTCCGTGTCGAGGAAAATAATTGTGTTGCAAGAATTTAATACTATTGCGAGTACTATACTCAATCTGCCATGTTTGTAATAATAGGTTTCATTTGGAAAATAATTTATATTGTACTATGTAAGGTATATAATTGTATTGATTGATATTTATTATTCGTTTAAAAAATTACTTATACTTATTTTGAACTCGAGACGTGTTTTTGGACGCTTGTTGGACGCAACTCGGGCCAGCAATTTCCGCCACGTGTATTAAATATTGCTCATTGACGACGTTGACTCCTTCGAAGGGCGTACGTAACTAACAGAGCAGATGCGCCAGGCCCTTTCTCTGCTATATGAACGCGCTCCTTTGTTCGACCACCATGTTTTTGTTTTTCCGAATTTTCGGACTTTATTTTTGTGCGCAATTTTTGCTTATTTACTATTATTATTTATATTTAGATTTTTCATTTGTATATGTGAATAATTTAATTTTTTGTTCCATTTAATTTTAGCCTTTTTTAGACACAAATATTATAAATACATAATTAATATAAACATTATTTATAGAATAAGCCCTCCTTAAACGTTTCTGCAATACAAGTCTTATCCAAGACTCTCTGCGAGTCAAGTCCTCTCGGATAGAAAATTCATTGGAACGTCTCGCGCGGTCATCGTAAAAAAGCGGTGACGGATCCCGATAGTTTATGCTCGACTTTTTCCCCGTACGCCTCTTTAGGACACTCGCAGCGCGTTAAAACGCACTTTTTTGCAGGGCTCGTCTTTTTTACATTTGAACCGTGAAGCTGCGCTCGTGTAATGTCCGAAGCTTATAGGTCGCACTTTCGGGTACGCGTTTATACGACGCGATCGTAAACATTTGCTTTATGCTCCGCGCGATTCGAAACGCTCGGACTGAATTATATGAGACGCGTACAGTTAATGTGCGATGGACCCGAGTTGACGGAGATGCTTACTTTGATTGAATTGTAGCGTGGTATATTGCCGGCTTTTTATTTTTTTCGGGACAAATGGAAAACGATTATTATAAGTGAAAGACATGAATTTCGTTTTAATTTGTTCATGAAGAAAGAAATTGTTAAAAATCGAGACACACAATGTTCAAACGAGTATTCAAACATAATATTATATATATAATATATCTTATTTAGTGAAATAATATAATGTGTAAAATTCATTGTAATTTTTCAAGTGAAATTTCAAGTAAAATAATGCAATTCTGGAGTTTTTAAAAACATCAAACCTTCCTTTATGATTCCCCACGACTCGTAAAGTTCTAGGGGATGCACTAGACGGCAACCTTGAATAGTAAGAATGCAAATGCATTTTTTGCCTTTCATAAAAGTCGCAATGTCTGCACAGACAAGAGGCCTGCATTAACGACGGCAGCGTGCAGGTCTGCAGGCGTCGCCGAAAAAAAAAAAAAAAAAAGTCGGAGAACGCGGAAACCCGATACGACGGGGCTCATGAGACGCCTCTGTTTTACGATTTTACTGCCGCTCGTCCCGCAGCTCCAACGGAAACTCAGAATGGACATTTTTTATTCGCGTCTCCTCTCTCGCGGGCTCGTCCGTCGGCGCGGATCTTGGCCCGAATAATCGTAAAATCTGATAATTAAATTTAATCGCAGCGCCCCTAGTTTTGCGTAGTAGCAGCGGGTCGAGCTTGTATTTTAATGGGTGATTATTCGCGTGCTTTTATACGCACACCTTGCCCGATGATGGTGTCGCCATTATAAGCCTGACACGTCATTAACTCCGCGACTCGGTGTACACATCGCTCGTTTAATTGCTAAACGAACGGGGTGATCTGCTCCGCGGCCTTAAAACGCCCGGTGAAATATTTGCCTGCCGGATCGTAAGGGGAATTTTCCCTTCGCTTGCCTCCTGTAACCGCCCTTGCGACAAAAGGCGATTTTGGTTTATGGTTAATTACTCGATGGGAGAAGAGTTATTGAGTTAACGCCTCTACTGAGCTTCTCACGCGTTCAGACGAATTTAATTTATTAGATAATATGCTGAAAATAATGCATATTCCAGTTCCACTTATTCGAGTAGTTTTCAACTAATAGTACGGAGGAAAATTTTAAATTTATTCGCAATTAGAAATCGAAGAAATTTACTCGTTAACTACTTGGCAAGTAAAATATAAGCTTGCTGCACGTAAGTTTATATCTGGTTGCGCGGCTGTTCCCAGGCTTCCTTTCTCTCTTAACAAAATGCTTGCACGAGACATGAATTTTTATCTGAAGGATTCTCAGCTCGCGCTCGTTGCGCGCTCGTTTGTTATCCAGATAGGCGGCGTACACTACTCGAGACGCGTTTCGTTCGCGCGCGCTTCATTTACTCGAGAAACGAGCCCCTCGTGGCGGCAGGCGGCAAACGGAAAAACTTTCCTCCCCCGCCCGTCGAACGCCTCATTTGAGGTTTCTTCACCGTGGCGACGATTGAGCTGACATCGCCGCCCGAACGATTTAAATAATGATAAACCCCGCTCGATCGCGACTTACTTCCAGTCGATTTTTGAGCGCCTCTCGGCTTCTTTACGACGGCCTGTGCAGCTCGAGATTGTCGCTCTTATCGCGCGTTATAAAATAGACCTTCTTTTTCCTGAATATATATTTGCGCGACTAGACTTCCAGGGAAATGTCGAGGAGAATGAAAGGGGGTGGCGGCAGCATTTTTATTTCGGTAGCTTCAAATTGCAAAATAACTTGCAACAAATCGTCTAGTAGATATGGTTATTAATGTTTCAGGGTTGAGAGGTCAATTTTCAATTTTCTGAAGCTGATTTTTAATGAAACTTTAGATGAAACCGGCGTTTCCCACTTGCCTTAATTGAGGACTTCTTAATTAAATATTCAAACTTGATTAATCAGAAGAAGTATGCGTCTGACAAGTCATTTGATGTCGAATATTGCTTATAGTTTGAAACTTATACAGCGACCACCTCAGAGTGACCACCAGTACTCAACTACTAAGGTATTCAAACTGGATTTAAGCAAAATTAGTTTTATAAGTGCAATTATAGAACGAGAAGATTTTGTTGCACATTTTAAAGGAATTTTCTAATTCAACTTTGATTTTTACTGTTGCTAAGCTGAGATGATTAAAAGAGCAATGCGCACTACAAAAAAATGTTAGAGAATTCGCTCGCGAGAACCGCAATTTCTGAATTTTTTTCACCAATTAACGGCTGAAAAATTCGCCAGCGTAATAACGAAAAACTCCACGAACTGTCGATGTCTCGCGCTCGAAACCGATAAAACCTTCGTTAGTTCATCAATTCAAGTGGATGCGTATTCACTAGCCATAGCCCAGAAAAAGCGTCGAAAGCGAGCGTTCGCAAAAAAGCAGCACTTTATATCCATATCGCACACGTCCGCGTAATCTATATAATACCCCTGCGGTAGAAACGCAAAAACAGCCCGCGGGGGAGGAGGTTCAAGTGATTCCGCGCTTTGTCGGTGAAAAAGTAGAGACAGGGAGAGAGGAGAGGAGAAAAAAAGAATTCCGCCCGATTGTCAGCCGTCGAGGAAGCGGCGAAATAAAAGAGCAGGCAGGGGAGGCAGTCGCTAATGGTCCGGAAGTGGACGAGTACACCCTGTACGCGGGCAGGCGCGGCACTTGATTCTTTGATTTAGCGACGTCGGCTGCGAGAAATCCGCTCCTTCGGCAGGCGTTATGAATATCTGGCTGCGCGACTCAAAGGAATGCGCCGTAATTAACGATTACAAAGTATTTCGTTCGGATGATTATCAGTCTCTGCCGGATGCGCGTGCTCCTCCCTGCCGCCCTCTACATACCTTCCGGCCCTTTGATGTGCGCGCCTTCTCTTGTTTTCCGCCCTATTGTGCGCTAGACATCGACACTCTTGCGCTCTTCACCGCCCGGCCAGAGCCACTGTCTCTCTCTGTCTCTCTCTCTCTCTCTCTCTCTCTGCCTCTCGCTCAAACGAAATGAAACGTTGATTGGCACAAAACTTGTCGCTCCTTCTGCTTTTTTACGCGCCTGCGCTTGCTTCTTTCTGCCGGTATCGAACAGTCGAAAAATTTCTAGAGTACTGCATAAATAATGCTTTTTTAATTAACGCGTATTTTACCGAACGTTATGCCATGTATTGTATCAAAAAGAGTTTAAAGAGTGCGAGAACTCTTACTGCTAAAAATACACCGTTGCCGGCAAAAGTAATTAACCGCGAGATTAGATGCAAATGTCGTTATAAGGAGCAAAAGCAGGAAGAAAAACTCATTCCCCAGGAAAAAAAAAGGAGAGCGAGAAGGGTAGACGTATAAAAATAAAGCAAAGAGCCAGAGAGAAGAGAGAAACTGCGGAGTAGGAAATTGTGCGTCTCTTCGCCTCATTAAAAATCCTATTTCCCAGGCTTGACTCGGCAAAGGAGCGCGCGCGCGCCCGAAGGATGCCGCACGAATAATGTACGAATGGGGTGTTCCATCTCGCGTGGCGCCACGGGGATGGATATCGACCGACAGGAGATGTGTCCTCGTCGGCGTCTGACTCCTTGCAGCCCAGGAGAGAGTACACATTCTTTCCGGACGATTAGAGCCGCCGCAGTCTCGCTAATCCCAATTATCGTCGCCGAGGCGAGCTCACTTCTTTAGCCCCGAGACAAAGACGGCCTTTCCGTATAAAGTTTTACAATTAAGATTCGACGGGGCTGCATGCCGAGGAGGCTTATGGCAATCGACCTCGCGGTTGTTAAGCAAAAATGGCTAGGCGATTTTCCGCGGCTCTTTCTTCGCTGTTGTTGGCTGCTAGCTCTTTTTATGGGGGTCGGGCTGGCGCGAGGTAATTTTGGTACTTTGAATTAAATGAAAGTGGTTCGGTGTAGCATTTACAAGATGAGACTTTCGTAAGGAGAATAAGTTAAAAAGTACATTCAAATAAAACCCAAACACTTTTAATACAAAGAGACCTTTTACTTTGTATTACTAATAAATGATTTTCAGATAATAATCATACCTTCGGCAAACGGATACTTTTTCCTACAAAAAGATTTAGATTTGACAGCCTTCCCGCAAACTTTCCTGAGCCAGAAATCATTCACTTCCAGAGAAGCGAACCCTCAATAGGCGGTCCAATACCGAGCAGCACGATTAAACGAGCCTCGAGAGAAAAACCCGGGAGCATGCACCACCGCACGCTCCCTTTTTCTCCCGCAGCAATCGACGCGCGAGCCGCTATTATCGGAATCTCGCGTTTCTTCTTCGGTATAATAACCCGAGGCCGCTCGGGCTCGTGCCGGGCTTCTCTCGTTACACCCG
Organism: Ormyrus nitidulus; assembly: GCA_900474335.1. Taxonomy (NCBI): domain Eukaryota; kingdom Metazoa; phylum Arthropoda; class Insecta; order Hymenoptera; family Ormyridae; genus Ormyrus; species Ormyrus nitidulus. The sequence continues at coordinate 16,525 of UCOL01002577.1, read as the reverse complement.
GAGAGACCCGATACGATCATCGTCTCCATCGGCAGCTAATAGGAGCCGCAGCGCTGGAAACTGCCGACCGCAGAAACCGCGGCGTCTCGGGACGCGGACTTGTCTAGGCACGGCGAGATCGCGTGTGCCGAGCTGTTCGCGCGCCCCGCCGTTGTCGGCTCGTCACGGGAAATGACTCTATAAAGGGAGAACGAGAGTCGCGCCGGGAGAGGATTCACTTTCGAAGAAGTAGACAAAGGAGCTGTCTGAATTTTTTATATTTTCCGATGAGTTTTAGGTTGTAAGTTAAGGAACAGTGGTTTTTAAGCAGATCATTTTGATTGAGAAAATTTTTAATCAGAATTTTCATCAAAAATAACAAAATAGAGAAAACTATACGTATATATTTTTGAAAAAAAAAGAGTATTGCTTAATTTAGGTTTGAATTATTTTGTATCATCTGCAATTATATGATATATGTAGTAATTGATAATTTAATTCACGATTATTAGCTTAAAATAATATAAATTTTCGGTTCTTACTGTAATAATTTAACGCGTCAGCCATAACTAATTATGGAATGGTCTCCTTACTAACATTTACTAAATATTTTCATTTAAAAGAAACTTTTACAAATTTTAATAATTTACTAATATTCGAAACAATAAATCGCATATAATAACTCTGTTTTAGTTGGTTTAATCATTTGAAATTTTGTTTACTTCTCCAGAAAAGAAAAACTTCTTATACCGAAGGATAAATATTCTCAGTACTAACAAGACACCGAAAGTTATAGCAGTAATATCTGGAACCATAAGAACCCGCGTCTGCAGCTGCACGTAAAGAAGCATTTTCATTTTTCAAGCTCTCATAACTCTCGCTTCTTGGCTCCGTTAGAGCAAAAGCAATGACGCACGAATTTCCCCTCGAAATATCCTCCTAGATGCATTATCGCATCGCCTCTCGCTTCCTCGTACTGCAACAATGGCTGCAAAATGAAGATCTGGTTCAAGCGTCGCGATGCTTTCAGCTAAAGAAAATGTTTTCGACGTCTTTTTTGCGAGCACGCGCGTCCTGCATTGTTTCCTTTGGTAAATTTATATAATGATTTCCTGGCTGCAGAAACACCTGCTTAAAAATCTCGCGTCATTGCAATAACAAGATTCTGCGGCTAGTTTCTGCTTTTTGCATTGTCACGCGGATACAATGCGCGGAGGAAATATTTAAACTCGTTGTCAACTATTAGCGTAATGATACATACATGTATGTGAATCAATCCTGGTAGAAATTTTAATATTAAAAATTAGCTGGGAAAATTGGTTTCTTCTTAGATGGTAATGGGAGTTTTTTCGGCTCGTTTTGAACCATCCAATAAATTAAAAATAAAGATTCCAAGGGTTTTAGAGCTTACCAACATGTAAACGAGAACGTTTTTCTTTCAGCTCTCTTGCTCATCGACATAATTTCAAGCAAGTTTCCCGTTAGCTCAACAAGTGCTTTTTCTACCCATTTCTAATCAAAATAGCTACTAAATACTCAACAAATGGAGCGCGCCAGGGAGCGATTACCTGAAATGATTTAACTATTTTTAAAACCCCGAGTGCCAGTCATTAAACCTCGTGCACATTCGCAAACCTAGATGATCCCCGAGGCTTGCGAGCCTTCTTCCTAAAAGCCAATTCCGGTGTGCGCAAGTCCGCATAAACCCGATTAAGATTCATGAATTTCCCAATCGGCGAGCCGCTCGTAACGCGTCTCCTAAATCCCGCGCTCTCGCCGAATTTCTCGGCGCAGTCTGCCTCGTGTCACGCCTGCTTTAATCCCGCCCCCCTCCCCCTGCAGCTGAATGCGTCTGCATTCGCGATGGTCAATAAATAGGATGACGGCTGCCGCAGCTCTCGTCACTTTGAGCCTGCCTCCCTCGGCGGAGCTGCGAGCCTGGAATGATTATCCGAAGCAGGATAATGTTAATTTTCTTAATTAACCTATCGGGCATTTTAGCTTCTCGGCTCTGGCTATTACAAGTATGTTTATTAAAGGTAAGAAGTATAACGAAACAACTAATCCAAGTAACACGAGCCAAGGTCGATAGGAGCGCAATCTTGTTTTCGCACAATAATTCGAAATTGGAATTAATACGGAGCGGAATTTCTTCGGCCATCCGGTTCTGCGATTGAATTTTCTATTAATCTCTCGGAACGATATATACTTGGCGAGAAATTTGTGCCGAGTCAGAGCGCGCACAAAGCCTCGCCTCGGCATTCGTCCTTTTACCATTCGACGCGGAAGTTTCGGGGAGCGAGGCGTCTTTGACACCCGCCTGCATGATTCATCGAAGAAGCTCTCGGAAATTCAATTTACTTTGCCGCGCGTCTACTCCAAGCTGCCGTTCCGTTGCGCATATATACGCGCGAAATAATTCTGTGCTACTTGCAAATTAATACGCGCCGTTGCTCTATTTCACGATTATAACACTGCTGCTTTTTTTTTTTTTTTTTTTTTAATTATTCCTGCGCTTCCTATTATTTTTCGAGACGCGCAAGACGAAATAGGTTTCTCGGCTCATTTTTAAGCTTTAAAATAATCAGTAAGGAAATTGTTTGAATTACGTTTAAGAAGTAAAGTGCTTCAAAGAAATATGCAACTCAATCTGCCACTTTAATTAAAAAAGGCTTATTTTCTCAAAAGTCAATAAATTCCTTAGCACGATAGATTTATTAAGTCGAGACGCGCGAAGAAAAATCCCCGAAAAGAAATTATGCAGCCGTGTCCGCAGCCAACGGCTCGACCTCCAGACCCGGCGACATAAAGGAGGCTCTCCGCGTCGAGAGGATCCATAAAATATGAAATGCATTAGACTGATAAGGCCTTTTCCTCTCTGCGCGTCTCTCTCTCTCTCTCTCTCTCTCTCTCTCTCTCTCTCTTTCCCGGCGGGAGCCGCGCGTATATATTTGCCCGCGTAATATCGCGAGCGCGGACTTTATAACCGATAAAAGTTACAGCTGACACTCTTTGAAGGAGCGGAGCTCGTGATTTTTCCGCGGATAGATACGCCGAAGAAGCGATTTACGACCGCGCCAAGATGCCCCCGCCGCGAGTGCATTCTTTCTTCGCGCAACGGCAGCGGAACAATAGCAGCTTGCGATTTTTCATTGCGACCATTCCGATATAGGAAATTACGATTTTGTTTTCGAGATTCGTGGAAAATCACCGAGACAAGTCGCCGCGAGAGAGATCCTCTCCTCTCACACCTAAGTAATACGTTACATCCTTCGAATCGCCCCGACTCCTATATAAACGATCCCGGGTTCTAATTTCGCGGCATCATCCCGAGCGGTAATAGCGCTAAGTGCGCGTAAACATTTGATGAAACGTAGTAACGATAATCGCAAGCGCGCAGGCCTTCGCTCGCGCGGCGGCGCAGCTAATTGATATAAATGACGATGCGGGGGGGGGCGTATTTTTCGCGCAGCCGGCATGAAGCGTGTCGAATACGCGACGGGACTGCGCGAGGACAGTAAAGATTTTATGTGGCCTGGCGCTCTCCGCAATTAGAAATATTTGCTCGGCCGCTGCGCGACAGTTAATATCTTCATTCGGATCCGTCGCGGTTAATTCTCCTCGGTCTCCGAAAAACTTTACGACGCCCGTCCTCGCCCGGGGACCTAAGCTCTCTCTCTCATCGGCATGCGGATCTCGCGCTTCTCGTTAAAATAACGGCTATAAAAAATTTTCCTCTTATTCGGAAGGTATATATAAGAGCTGCCCAGGCGCGCTCAGTCCCCGGACAGCAGTTTCCACGAGCTTCTCTTTGCGTTATTAGTTGTTAAAGTTTATTATTGCAATTACACTTAGAAAAACGGTTTGTACAATTTTCTTCTTCGAAAGTCGCGATAAGTTATGTAAGAGCCACTTTCCGTTACAAAACTTCCTACTTAAAAATCCAATCTACCGACTGGTAGCGCGGTAGTCCTTCACGCGAAAAGCAATCGTGTGAATAACCAAGCGAAGTCACTGCTGAAAAGTTAATCCGCCAATACCCCGCAAGCGCGGCATTGAAAAATCCATAGGAAAGCCGGCGTAATTGACGAGGTCGCGCGCGAGAGCATCGAGGCAGCCTCACGCAAACTCGCTAAACGCGCATAAATAACGGCGAAAAGCCATTTCGCATTAAGGAGTCGTAAAACTAATTAAGCCGCTCTGCTGCGAGGCTCTCGAGGGGCCGCGGCTAGACAGAAGACTAAACAGCAGCGACGCGGCGATAGGAAATCCGCGCTGAAGGGTTGATAAAGCCGCGAGCTAGTTTGGGCGAGGAATACGCTGCGCGCGGCAATCCCCCCGGGGAATTCGTCCCTGGAAGAAGATAGCGATGCGCGTGTGACGAACGGCTCCGCGATAGCCGTATAAATTAAGCCCGCTGACGTTTAGATTAATTGTTCGCGCGGCGACCTGTTTATTGCATAATAATACGGCGCGAGGGAGGGGGGGGGAGGCAAAAAATTCACGATACGCGAACAATGGAAGCGGAACGCGGCGAGCTGCTTCGTGCTCGCGAGTCTTATTAAAGCATTTACGGCAATGAAATCATTATATGGCTTTACGGCTTATTTTATTTTTCGCCCGCGATTTATGAATTTATTTACGACTCCTGGCGCGAATTAATCTTTCATTACTTCTCCCGGCGTGGACGCGCTTGCGAAAGGAAAATGAAATTTTTCGTGCCGTTATGATATTTATTGTGTGCTGCACACCACTTCGTGTTATATTAGGATTCCGAGGGGTAATGAAAGTAATGGCGCAAAGTGTCGCGTGTAAAAAAATCTTCGCCGCTAGAATTTAATGATAAGTTTACTTTAAAAAATGCATTTTAGGAGCGATTGTTCGTTTTAATCTGCGTCTTTCAGGTCAGAGTAATTTTACCGAGTTGCTTTTGTTTTATTCAACACTGTTTTGTTATTGTTCAATGGATATTAATCCTTTGTAAATCGTCGGTACGTTACATAAATCAGCAGTGCCCGGCGTACTGTGGAAAGAGGGGGTAAGTGCGCGGAGAATTGCAAGGAACGCGCGACAATGCGCCAATAAGCGCGTTGACAAAGCAACACATGCGAGCCTCGTAAAATATTACCCATTTCGTCGTCCTGCGAGGCGCCGAGTTTAGTACATCTCTGTTACGAACGGCGTGTAACCGAAATTTAGGACAAGAGGGGAATTATTTAGTAGAACATATATGACTGACAAGTAGAAAATCAGGATACTAAGATTTATCGGTCGCTCTTACGAATCGAATAAGAGTCTAAAGAAAGAAACAACAAATATTAACATCCCAGCTCATAACGCTGATTAGTGTTCACAGATTTATATATTTGCCTGTCAGTCTTAAAAAAAACATACTTTTTAACCATTACGCAGTCGCACATAAATTGATCTTACAGAAACAGAAGAAGAACCGAAGTGTTGGAAAAAATCGGCGCGCCGCAGCTCCATTGTTGTGCTTGTAACACAAGACCGCGCGTCTCCGCAGATCTCTCAATAACATTGGTCGTAACGACGGGGCTCCTTGGCGTTCGCCCGAGGCCCCTATCATAATTCGCAGCTTCTGCCTCAGCCCTGCTCGAGTACGGCGTCGATGATGCGGGCGGCGGCAGCGAATATTGACTGGGCTCCCTGGACCAAGTCGCCGTCGTCGTTAAGGGAGATCTCTCGAGGCTCGGCGCGATCGTGACCGGATCAAAGGGACGGTCCTGTTCTAACGATATCGTCGGTCCGGCTTTCGTCAATTGCGCGCCTTCTATGTCTTGCTCTCTGGATGACGACGGCTAATCGCTGCTCGGGCTCGCATTCGTCGCACCGCGACGGTTTGTCCTTTGCGCGCCGAAGGCTTTGTGCCGGCTTCGTGGGAAGGCAAAGGAAATGCTTTCTGGGCCGTAAGCGCCGTTCGGGATGATTCTCTCTTTTTATGTCCCCGGGCTGTACTTAGCTTTTGTTTTTCCGACCTTTTGATATCAAAGTTCTTTTGTACTTTTTCTGCTTAAATTATATTGAATTGGAATTGCCTCTGCAATACTATTTGGAATTAAAATGGTTAAATGCCATTTTTTAATATAATCTTAATGAAGTGAAAAGATTTAAGGAATTTGTGGATATTGGTTTGATAATGACATTGTTCGGTGGAAGAATCATAATTAATCAACATAAAATAGTCAGCCGTACATTCTAGAGGTGAGAGAAAATTTAAATAATAATTAAATTTAAGTATTAAAATAACGAGTGATAGCGGCTAAAATATTTAAAGCAATATGTTCGAGAAGACCAAACGAAATTAATCTCAATTTATATTTTCAGGGTGAATTTTGTTACCTGTTTATCTTTATAATAATAATAATAATAATAATAATAAGGAAGTTTAGCGAACAGTATAAAACTTTCTCAATAATTTAACCTCGAAATATTTTGAAATCGAGCGATTACTTTATGGGACATAAACTGGAAGCGCCGGGCGAGCGCTAATTAAAATAACTAATGCCATCATTAAAAAACAAAGGTTAATAAGCCGGCGGCGCGGAAATCTAGCGCGAAACAAGAAATTACGAATTCGGGAAGGAAATAAAGCGGCGCTCCTATAGTTGAAAAGTTTAACTACCTTACAGCTCATAACTCCGTTATGGCGATAGTGCGCCCCAATCTCGTCGTTTATTATTTTCTGCCCCGGTCAAGAGAAATTCCGTCTAGACGTGACCTCTCTGCTGTAGGGTTGCGGCTGAAGTGTTTTTTTTTTCGAACTAGGTGCTTTTATTTGACGATCTTTACTTTAATCATAACGCACTTTTTTGCATTATTTAATTTTTTATGATACTTGAATTTTCAATTTATATGATGATTTATTTAATATTAAGTGATTAAATACTATATATCACAATTATAATCAATTATTTTTCTCAGGGTACCTTTGAAGTTATGTCCTTGTCGCGTACCATTTTGCCGCCTGAAATATATTTATAGTTGTGTTGCATATATAGCATAATTTTTTAAATAGAATAAATAAGAAGGATAAATTGACTAATCATTATTTCAAAATAAATATAAAAGAAAATAACGTGATTCATATTAAATTGTCGTTCCATAACCACTGAACCTTTCATAAAAAATCAAAAAATCAAGGAGCTTTGACGGTCGAAAGTAATCGCTTCATCGTCGTATTTTTTTCGTACTTCACGGTTCGCTTATCATCGACAAGCACAGCGTAAAAATAAATACGATTGCGCCCTGAAAAATAGATTTGTTATTAATACAGCAAAGGCGCCTGCTTGGACAAAAGGAAGAACGACGGGGGAGTAAGGATATCGCATCGCCACGCATTTCTATGTCAACGGCGTGATACCGGGAGGAAAATAATTCCGAGGAAAAGGGAGCGATAAGCCATTGTGCTTATAAGGGTTTTGGAAAAGATTCTGGGATTTCCTTTGATTTTTGTGTAAAGAATATACATTTTTTTTAGGAAAAATAACTTTTATTTTTAATAAATAAGAAAATTAAGTTAATGGCTGGGTACAAGAAATTATATATATGCGATATAAAGTATCATTTACTTTTCCAACAGTTGATTTTAAATGAAATGGATAAATTATTTTAGTCCCTTGAAAATTATTACCTTTCAATACATACGACACCACTTAAGGCCCATATAAAAAAGCGCTTTTCAAAATCAGAAAAAAGATACATAAGAACAGTGACGTTTGGTCGCACCCTACTCGTCTCCTAAATCACGAAAGGTTTCACATTTCATGCACATAAAGGCTTTCACCTTCAATCGGTTGCCCTGACGATGGTCACTTTGATGCAGGCTCTCAGCGGCACTCCTATCCTCGTACATAAGCCGCTTGGAAAATCCATTTCTTCCTGCGTGAAAAGACGCCGATAAAGAGGCCTCGATGCGAGAAGGAAATCATCCCCGACGAATATCCCGCCTCTAGGTTTGTGTGCGCGCAGACGCGGCGAAGCCTCTGTTTGCGGTCTGACCAAGGCGCGCCGAGTGTGAAAATACTGTGGCTGTCCTCTTCTTCCCCGGTTTTATTTATGGCCCCGGTTCCTGCGATTAAGGGAATGTGGGAGAGTTGTATCTGCTTATTGTAAGGATTAAGCGCTCCACTTTCGCTTCCTTGGATTGTTTTTCGGGAATCTCGATTGAATCGCGGGGTGAAAATAGATAGCAGCTAGAGCTATTGTTGAATCGCGATTGTGGCCGCTTTCTTATGTTGGCTTTGTTTAGGTAGATTATACGGCTTGTTAATTAAAAGTTGGGGTTTTCAAGATTTTTGACACATCAGAACGTTAATTTAGTGCAGTACACCATACGTCCCGAAGAAGTAGAAAAAATCCGGAAAGAGTTTTTAAAAAATATCTCTCACCATATGTAAAGTTTTTCCGTTTTTTGTTGCCTTTACTGTGGGTCTTTTCTCTTGCGTACTCAAAATAGGAAAACATGATCTGGGTTGGTATTATAGCAGATAAAAAGTAAAGGTAAACAGAGCCTGTAATGATTACGAACAACCTGCTCTGCATTGTGGACCGCGAGATCAAAATACTCGATAATTACCTCCCTAATCACATGGGACGATGTTTCGGTATAATTCAATGAATTCGTGTTTATCTACGTGTATTGTATGAAATAGATAGTCATTGAGAATAATTGCACGTAATTTAATTGTGTTTAGACTAACTGACGCTAATACAATGGGCATGCAAGTTAAACAAGACCAATCACATTCAAACTTCAAGAATTTTAAGATAGAAAAATAATGGTTTCTTTCGCAATGAAAAAGATTAATTGCATGAAAAAATTATTATTTTTATTATATTATCATATTAAAAAAGATTTTATATCAAATAAAATATCAATGAAATTTAAAAAATATTAATAAAAATTATGGAAAGCTTTTAAATTGTCACTCTCATTAGTCGTGTACTCTTTGTTTCAAAACATTGGCTTTGAAGATTCAGAAATTTGACGGACCGATGATCGATCTCTGTATAATATTAATAACAATTATCGATCAGATATTTCTGAATAACTTCTTCGATCATCTCTTCTCGTTTCTTCTCATATTCTCGTACTCGCTGTTTTCTGATGAAATTAGGGCACACAAGCGTAAGAGCCATCCAAACCTTTTAACCGATGATTCAACCAGATGGAGAAAAAGATAAAAACTAGAAAGCGCACTTGTCAGTTGGGAGAAACATCAGAAAGTGCGAACCAGTAAGCGACGCCACCCTCTTTTGACAGGCACTTTAAAATTACATCGGTAATGAAATTGTGTTCAGCGGGACAATTCGGTCGGGAAATAATTCCTAAGCGAGTCGGCTACGGAGGTGTTCCTGACTTGATCAATAGAAAGAGAGAGAGAGAGAGAGAGCGCGCGCGCGCGAGAGAGAGAGAGGGATTGAATTTTCCCTTGGAAAAGAAGAGCAAGAGAAAGGATGATCCTACCCGTGGTAGGAACAGATGCGAGAACAATGCCGGGCTCGATCGTCAGTGCGAAATGAATTTAAAGTCGGCGAGAGCCTCGCTGATTTTGCCGAGGCTTCCACCCCTCGCGCCCCCTTCTTTTCTCTCGTTCTCTGCTTCTATTTCACTGCTTTACACGCACTGGCAATTATTATAAACCGATCGCGCGTAAAGGATATCGTTAGTCCGGTGGTCGTTTAAGGGTGACTGCCTTTGCTTCATCATGCTAAGTACAATATTGCTCAAAGTTTGCTTTGATTTACTGCTTTAAAGCCATCGCGGAAAACAATATTTTAAACTTCATGCAAGACTGGGTATTCGATTTCAGGCAAAATAATATATTGAGACGGATTTTCGACATTTTTTTTACTTCTATATCGTATATCTGTATAAATACCATTACAATATATGGTTTTATAATAATATTCAAGTGAAGAACTATTAAAAAACAAAGATTAAATTTCGGAATTGTATAATTGTTTACACAAAGTAAGATTTTATTTATTCATCTTAAATAATAAACGTAAATAACAAAACTAGACATACATTTTTTTAATGATCCAAGAATATTCAAACAAAATAAAGGAGCCGCCCTCATAAATATTTTGAACGTGTCATTTGTACGAACACTCGAAATTGTAATAGCAGACCTTTTTCAACTCATGATTTCCGCTCGACTAGTTCACTATTGACATTTTGCACGCTTTAGAAACGTAGAAGCTTAAAAATTGAAAAATTGCTCATCGATGGTTCAATAGCACTGCCATCCTCGCAGAGACTTTAGACATCGATTAAATTTTATCAGCTGAAAAAAGTCAATGGCATGTACGTATGTCCCGTCGTAATGTAAGTTATAAATTCGATTGTGCGCGAATGCAATCTATTCATTGGGACTATGAAGCATTTGTATCGAGAAAGGGTGAGGCTGTAAATATGTCTTAAGACTAATAAAAGCCAAAATAAATTTGTACAGTACCCGCAATAAAATATCAAACCTGTCACTACTAATGTCATTAAAGTTCATTCGATAATAACATTTTAAAAGTAACAAAAGCGTCAAGTTTATTCATTTCAACTAGAAATAGGAATCGATTAATAGTTATTTTGTCTAATTAACGTTTTTTGCAAATAAATAATAGCTCAGTTCTGATGATACAAAAATTTAAGTAAGTTAAAAGTTGCGACTTCTGTCAAGGAATGCGAGGATATCAGTTACTTCGTAAGTCTAACATGCAGCACGTAATTGCCTCTGTGAGAGACGTTTAATCAAGTTCCGAAAATATGAGTGTTGCTACTTCGTAGCTCGCGCTCAAAAAGGACGATTAAAAAAGTCAAAACTGAACTTGATTTTTAAAAGAAGATTTATTTATACGTCTTCACTGTTCAACGACGTTTTTAGAAGTGATGCTCTTCTTCGTAAAAAAAGGTTGCTGAAAAAGAAAAAAAGGAGAGCTTGTTTTCTCCATGGAAACAAGCGCGCTTTTCGGCTTTTCGGTGTCCGTGAGAGCTACTTGCGTCTCACCCCGCGCATTTATCATTTACTGACGTTCGTACGTCATTGATAAGTAAAATCGCGGCCCCGGACGATTCTTACAATCGCCGTGCTCGCTTGCCTTAGAATCCGAATTACAAGGAGATCTTTTAATTAATTAATGATTCTATTTACAATCCGTAACAATGAGAATGTCCGGTACTGCAATTTAAATCAAGCAAACGTTAGTGGGGAGCATTGAGGCACGCCTATTGAAATTCCTTTGCTTGCAGATTCTCTACAAGCGACATTCTGTGCGCACAAGTAGCTCGCTGTACATTTGCAGCTATCTCATGTTGCAGGATTTCTCGTGTGAAATATACATATATAATTTATGTATTTGGGAGTTGTTTACTTGCAATATAGCTCATGGAAAGTAGAAGCCGGCAGATAGATTTGCTTGAGAAAGTTCTATTAGTGTAGTATTATATATAAATATAGTAGATTACGAATTAGTGAACTACTTTGTCATGAACTCGTCTTCGATGAAAATACAAGAACTGAAAAATACTTTTTTAAAGGTTGCAAGTCTATGTAGAATGATAATGATAATATATGTAATTATTACATCTGTGTGAAAGATACTTTTGCAAAACTTTTCACAGTTGATTTGTAAAATAAGCAACTTGCTAGACTAAACTGGATCAAGGCTTATAAAGTTAAAAAGAAATCAAGAAATTCTGCCACGTAATAACAAACTTCGACTTACATTTAAAAGGTTGAAGGTTTAAGCTTTTGAACAGAAGACTTAAATGAAATTTTCTATTTGAAACTGTGAAGATATTTGCCAATAATATATGGTATTACTATTAAAATAAAGCAATTAATTTAGAGCGTCATAAAGAGCCATAATGCCTTCAATCCGCAAACATCTTAATCATCCGAAAGAACGGGGCTTGGCAATAAACGTCAGACGAAACAAACCATAAAAAAGCCGGAGCCCGAGATTTTCGGAAACGTCACCGCGTATCTCCGCGCGTCCAATTACTTTAACGCCCCGCATCCAGAAAATAATTCCGGGCGCGCGGTAGGCACGTACGCGCGCATCCTGGCAATAAAAAGCTTCAATTTTTGCCGAAGCGCGCGGGCATAAAAATCGAATCCTGCGCGCGATCATAAATATCGGCCGACGCAAACGCGCCGATAAAAATCACGAAACATTATACAGATTTGTCGGTCCAAGTGCTTTTACGATTTTTCACCCGCAAGGAAGGAGGCTTCCTCCTTTGCTTCCCTCGTTTGCTGCCGCCCTTTTTATCTCCATAATTTAATTATCTTGGCCTTTACGACTAGAATCTCTTGGCGGCGCCTCGCTATCGCATAAATTCTGACTCGCTTCTGGATGGAGCTCCCGCGGATATTCCCCATAAACAGAGGCTAAGGATTTCGAGCCTCGCGCCATTAGATTTATATGCACCGAGACGCCGGTATGTGCAGCGATGCATCTTCGCGTCGTTATGGTTGCTGCAAGATACGCGTCGGAGCGCTCGTCTCGTTGCTCTTGCGCTTTATTTGAATTGTAGATGACGCCGAGAAAGACGAAAACACTTTCTTAATACTTTTAACGAACTTGGGCAATTTGAATTTACTGCGAAATGCGAGTGTATATCGTTTTTAAACGTACTTGGATTCAGAAGTGTAGACGCCTTGTTCAATGCAGAAGAGTATATAGCTAAAGGATCTTCGGCTGTAAAATTGTTTTGAGGATTAAATTTAAACGAAAATTTACCTAAGGTTTGTAATTTAATATTATCATTATGACTACGTAGTTTTCTTTTTTTCTATTTTTAAGTAAATGCCATCTTTTAGTGATTGCAAAACAGAGTCCAATAATCGATGACGTAAGCTCCGTAACAGACGGAAATTTTATTAATTCTCCTGCACACTAAGTTTCTTACCCAGAATAGTATACTGTATAAATTAAAATTACCAGTTAAAAGTTACATTTATTAATTATAGTTCTTTTATACGTATCTCTTTCCAAACTAGGCGACTACTAAGCATGTAAGATATATACGTATATTAAGCTAGCGTAGTCACTTATAAGCCCATGATCAAATCATATACGTATTTTGTTGCTAATTTATTATGTCGTACTCGATTTTGTTGCTCCAGTCGTTTTCAAGAAACAATGGATACTAACTTAATGTTAAGCTAGCGTAGCCACTCACTGAATCTCCTGATCTTGCAAAGATATCAATGTGAGACTGGTGGCACGATTTATTGGTAATTTGTTGCTCTTCAGAGGTGCAACCATCAGTTGCGAAATCCACCCCTAATAGAGGAATCAACCACCACCCCTTCTAGATAAAGATCAATTTTAAGATAGCGCGGGCCACTTTTTTGGGAATCGGCTGAAGCAACAACATAAAAATCAGTTGACTTTTTGAGCAAAAAATTAGGAATAAAATATACTGCCAGTCTCATTGATATCTTTATAAGGTCAGGAGATATAGAGAGTGGCTTTGCTAGCTTAATATTAAGTTAGCATATATTTTTTTTTTTTTTTATCTTATTTAACGTCGACTTTTACGCTACCTTACGGCTTGCCAAATCACGACGGGTAAGTTAGCATATATTCATTGTTTCTTGGAAATTGCTGGAACAATAAAATCAGGTACGGCGTAACAAATTAGCAACAAAATTGGCAAAAAAAATGCTGCCCAGTGATAAATGTGCATTGGATATTTTTTATTTTTGGTTTTATCAAGAAGGAATGGCGGTTCATTCATCTATTAGGGGTGGGTTTTGACAATTGATGGTTACACCTCTGAAGTGCAAAAAATTAGCAACAAATTATGCCACCAGTCTCGTATTGATATCATTACAAGATCAGGAGATACAGTGAGTGTATTTGAACATTTTTATGGCCAAAATTGTTTCCGTAAACGGCCTCACCCACACTCTGAAGGGATCGACTTTCTCACGGTAATCTCTTATTAGCTCTGCGCGGCTGGTATCATTAATTAAAAGTTAGAAAAAGGGCGAGGGCGAAAAAGGGTGTGAGAATCAATAATTCACAGGTAGGTCAAAACGCGCGCTTTTATACTTTCCCATCTTTGCTTTTGTCTGTCAGTAATTGATTTTAAGTCCTTTCTTTATTACTTTTAAAGTAATTTGAGTAATATACCAGAAATCACTACGATTATGTTATTTATAGTTTTAAATAGTTTACCTAGGCCTTATGAATCTAATATTCATTATAAAATAAAGTTTTATAATAAATTGTAAAACTAGCCAATGCTTGTCGAAATAATTCGTGACTGTCAACCTGTTCCAAACCTCGAAATTGGCCCGAATCTAATCGCAATCGGAATCCACTTACATTATCTTGCGTCACAGTAGCTATTAATTCACACTTGGAAAAAAGCATACCGAACAGCAGCCCTCAGCACCCCCCAAGCGATTTGAATAAAATCAATTTGCCCTCTCCCGATCTAATCCAGGCGTAGTCTCTCATTTTTCTTACTCGCCCCTCTCACGCTCGGCTGCCCGTCGAGGCTTAGCATGTGGCCGGCGAGCCGCACCGGAAGTGGCATTCCGATGTCTCCGATATTACGCGGCTCATCCCTCTCCTGCGCTTCGCCGCCATGTGCACGTTAATGCGCCGAGGTGTATATGGAAATGCCGCTCGCGTGGGGTCCGCCCGGATCTGAGAGGGAAGACCGCGTGAAAAAATGCCCCGGGCGGCTGCGGAACGGGGCGTCCGAGCGATATATATGGCGTGAAAGCTCCGACATTCTGGATTACATGCGAGCGGGAAGGTGTATAGTGGGTGTGTGCGTGTGTGTGTGTGTGTGTGTGTGTATGTGGAGATTAGAGGGATGATGAAATGGGACACTTTCTATTTGATTGTGTATCAGAAGGAGCTGAAATGTATTGGCTTGCTGTGATGTATGGCATTTACTTAGAAATAAACTCGAATCTATTAATAATATTACTATTAAATTTCATATAATCTTTGGTAAAGGAATACAGCAGCATAATCGAGTCTATTAATAGGGATTAAGGGGATATTATTCTACAGTTCTTTAAAGTAATATTATTTAAGTCATTCATTTAAAAAATAATATTTGTTATGGATGCGATATATGTTTTTGTATGTAAGAGTACGCAATTGAAATATTAAGAGCGTATATAAAATGTATTCGAATATTAAGTTCATATCGAAAATAAGTGAACTACGTTGTGTGAAGTTGCAGTTGTCGGGTTAAATAAAAAAAAGATCAAAGACTTGTATTCGGAGCGTTTTTGGTTAATATCGCTAAATAGTCGTAATATTGAACACTCTTAAAAATAAGAATCAAGATCATTAAAGAAAAATAGTTTTTATTACGTTGTTTCTGTTCTCGCGTGATTTCCTGATTTTGTCGGGAACAGTATTTATTAGTTAACTATCTGTATACCGTCGTTACCGCATTTCTGCACAAGAGATCAGTTTTCCTTTTTTTGTATAAATGCTTTCGACCTGCATAGCCTATTAAAACTATCAGTAAAACTAAAAAAAAAATTCGGAAAATGAAGAATCACCGAAACGCGTTCTAACAAGGGAGCCAGATACATAAAACATCCGCAAAAGCGAAAAAAGCGATAGAAACAGCGAGCGGAAAAAGAAGGAAAAAAAAGTGTACATGCAACGCGGCTGAGCTAATGGGGAGAATGGTCAAAACTCGGCTGCGAGTCAGTAGGGGGTCAGGCGATACAATGCCAGTTCTGAATGGCCGAAAACGATAACAGAATATAGAGCGCAACAATGGCCCGCGTGAATGTGTGTGCGGGAGAGTTCATTGCATTGTAGTTCGTCGGGCACATAATTGGCAACGCTCAGGTTTTTGCCGCTGGAAAAAAAAGGAAGGAAAGCGGAGAAAAAGCAAGTGGGAGTGAAGCACGCACGATTCACCCTTGGTGTTCTCCGCTGGTTTTTAGATTTCGCTGCAGAATTGTTCCGAGTGGCCAGCGGGCTCCGTGTGTCGGATTAATCGGACATAACGAGCTGCACCAAGTTTTTGTTTGCAGTCAGTCATCGAGCGGATTTACTTTTTTTTTCCTTTTTTCAGACGCCGAGGGGGAACGCTGGGCAGCTTTTCTATTTTACAGGCTAAGGAGATTAGTTTCGTTTTAAGTTACTAATTACTGCCCGGGTGAATGGGATTTCCTGAAAGCATGCAGCGCTTGCACCCGCTGCTTTGCCATTCTCGTTTTGTATTCCGTAATTACTTGTCCGTACAAGCAGACAAATTCAGAGAACCAAAAATGGTAATTGTATTTCAGTAATTCTATTAACTTAAAGGGGGGGGGTATACTTAATTCGTTAAAAAAAAGGGTCATTTTCAATAATTTTTCTACTCGCTTCTGTAAATGTAAATTTATTTTATAAAAGTGTACATAATAGAGTACGGTTCGAACAATATTCCACACAAATTTCATTAAAAAATATTAATTGAGCCGGTGGCGTCAAATCTCCCGAAGTTTCTCGAGCAAAAGACGTTTTGCGGTGGACAACGTAATTT
>UCOL01002576.1:0-24516 GCA_900474335.1 Ormyrus nitidulus | reverse complement strand
CGGCGGCGAAAAAGAAGGCACGAGTCTGTTTAGCTCGCTCGCGGTTTCCCTCATTCCGCTCTCTCTCTCTCTCTCTCTCTCTCTTCTCGCTCGATTGGAGCGCAGGAACGAAAGAGCGAGCGAGCGAGCGAGCGGCGACAAAGAAGCCTCTCTCTCTCTCTCTCTCTCTCGAGAAGAGCGCCGCACCGCACTGCAAAGCGAATAAACAAAAGGAAAAGAAGAGGAAAAATAAACAGGGGCGTGGAAATGGACGCGCACACTTGTACCGCACAATTGGCGGCTCCTCCTTTCTTTGTCAGCTAATACGTGTGCATGTGAGGAGAGTCTTAATCGATTTCTTTCAAACAGGAAGCAGCGGCCGCGGCGGCGGCGGCGGCAGCTCCGTTTGTTTTACTTTTGGCCTTTCCACCAGAGCTGCCTTCTTTTGTGCGAGGAGCTGAGCGCGCGCCTCGGGGTAACGTTATCGTTACCGGGGCAATCGCACGCGCGCCGCTTAAAAATAATCTTTCTCCTCCCCGTTTTTCGCGTCTTTCGAAAAAAAAAAAAAAAGAAGGTAACGGCCTCATTACGGCAATTTTCCCTCGTTAGGGAAGATTTGTGAGGCTCTCGCCGATTGAAATCGATCGAGAGGGACTATTACTATTCTGCTGAGTTTCGCGCTCTCTCTCTCTCTCTCTCCTCTCGAGGATCGACCGCCTTGGAATTCTCCGATATATACCCGCTGGTTCGGCGAGTCAATCAGGGGAATCTTAAAAGGCCGCTCCTCCTCGGCTTAAAACTCGGTGAAATCCGCGGCGGCCGAAATCGGTGTAAAATTCCCGCTGAATCGGCGAGTGAATCGCGGATTTCATAGACGGGAGCCCGCATAATACTCCTTTGAAATCAGCTGCCTCCTCTCTCGGAGATCGCATAAATTTCCCCCATAAAACCCCGGGCCGCATTATATGCCGGCGCGCACCGACACACTGACTCTTTCAGAGAGAGAGAGAGAGAGAGCGGGGGAAAAATCTCGGTCGAAGAGCCCCCGCGGCTCCTAGGCACAACAGTCGAAAACCTAGAAGCGGCTCGCTCCGGCCCCCAAAGAAACGAAAACTCGGTGTACGTGAAAGGACGAGAACGGAGAGAGAGAGAGAGAGCCGGAGGGGGGCAGCCAGCCGGCAACGAGCAAAACCACCGCCTCGCGCGTTCCTCTCCCCGCCGCTGGCTTTTCTTCCCGCACCTCTCTCTCGTCTTCTTTCTCTTCCTCGACGCGGACGCTGCACCGTGTATACGTATGAAGCGAAGGCACGCACCGACAGAAGTCCAGAAATCGCATTCCCCAAGTTCGCGGCCGAGGCGGCTCGCGCTAAATAGTTTCGCGCGCGGCGCGTCCATTGTGCAGGGGGGGGGACTATGGTGCGCGCCTCCTTTTTAAAGGCGCGGACGCGGGTCGCACAGTGTTTTATTTTTTTGGTTTATCGCGCGACCCTTTCTTCTCTCGCGACGAAGCGGATTCTGATAAGAGGGGTATAAACACCTTTTGGTGGTGCGTGCCGTCGAGTGTTCTCTCGGACGGATGTCCTTTTGTTTCGGGTAAATAAAATGCCGAGAGCGGCGCAACTCTCCGAGTCCTTTTATATTATTTTTTAAAGAATCGTCTTTATGCGGTCCTAAAATTGATACAGTTTTTTATTATAGCCAAGAATTTTATACCGCTAAGAGTTTATGGCTCCGAGAATCTTATGTAGAGGTGCAATATCGGCGAAGGGAATTATTATAATGCAATTTTATGCTGCTTTGCGGGATGAGCGTAAATCTTTTCGGAGATAAATTCTTATTTATTAATTTCACACGAGTATGTAAATGAGTCGGGAGGACGAGTAAGCCAATTTATAAATATAAACCGTTTTACTCTTCTTTGGATCTCGAAAAAAAAAAACGGAAATTAGCTTCCTCCCTTAATTTCCACCGTAGGTCGACCAAAAATAGTGTCATTATTTATTGGTGCACCACCACGATCTCATTCCTGGGAAAAAAGATACTCCGCATAGCCGGAGACAGTCTCGGAAACGCCAGAGAGCGCCGTCCAACGTTCCCGCTCCTCCTACTTCTGTTTGTGTGTGCGGGGGGTCGTTTTTCTCGGAGCTGTGCAGTGTCTTCCGAGGTCGGAGCGTCCAACGGGGGTTCTATATTTTTTTTTTGCCCCTCCCCGCGCTTTTTCTCATGCCGAGAGAGAGCGAAAGGCTGGATTAGAGCTTTTTATTATCGGCTCCGCCGTCGAGAGTGTCACCCTGTATACTCGGAATGATTTGGATTGCGACGTTTTTTGCGGGTCTCTTGGGGGAGAGACTCGGGGGGGATTTTTGGTCAGACCACACACGAGTTCTTAGCTCCGCTCTCTCTCGTGTTTGCTTAATGCGAGGATCTTGCATGTATACACTCGATAATGCGGCTTTGGAAAGCCGTTTTTCGAGTTCGATAGCGCTCTCGGTAATGCGCTCCTCGGATAAGTTTTTTTATTTACGAGCCGATATTCGGAAATTCATTTCTGGCGCAAATCAACTTTATGAATGGGTCAATTAGCGTAAAATTTTTTTTTTTACAAATTTTATTAAATTCGACGTGCATTGCATTCGGCAGGCGATGTAAGGGACAATTTTGTCGCTCGGAGCGCACAATCAATTGACGCGTCAATTTACGACGCACCGTTATGTTTTAAATTAAAATTGATATTTTAAAGCAAAATCGTCTTTGTAATTAATTGCTTTCGATGCTTCGAGTGATGAATTAAATTTTATACCGCCGCGGCGGGTACTGGTTATTTTAAGATGTAAGCACAGGATATTTGGCCATTTTTCAACATTAACGTAAATGTTGAAGGGCATTAAAGGCATTATCGCCAAAAGTAATTGCGAATGTTTGCAGAGAAACAATTTTGCATCCATAATAGACGACGATTTTACTCAATCTATTGCCAGGAAAAAGAACAAAGAGAGCGAAGAAGGTATATACATGACATAATGGTCCTCTCGATAACTACATGATATAATCATTTCGTCGATTATGTAAATGAAACACAAAAGATCTTTATCAATAGATGGAATCTTTAATGAAAGGATCCGCGGTGGACAATGTGCAAAAATCGTCAACGCAATCAGTTTTCTTCGAACGACGTTACCCGCATTCAAAATCTGCCATTTACAGATAATTCATTGTGCGGAAGCGGAGCGAACAAGAAAGTCCTTTTAACTCGTTTACGTAATTAAGAGAAACGCGGCGTTTTTTTTTTTTCGTTTGTTTTTTTTACAAATAGTACCGCATTTTTAGGCACGAGAGATTTTTTTATCGCGTCCGAAAGAATGCAGTTGACGAGGGAGGAATCTTTGTAGCTAATAAACCTCGCCTTCCTTTAAAGCACAGAAAATACTCGGAACTGTAGTAAAATTTAATATATTCGCAACACCTGATGCATCGCGGCTAGATTTATCTGCATTCCAGGCATATTATATTACAACTTTGTAATCGTTCCAGCGAAATCTTAGATAAACCGCTCAATGAAAAGCTGGCCTTCGCGTTCAAACCAGCGGCGCAAATCCATTAAGGGATACATCGCCGCTGAGATAGAAGAGCGAGTCGTCGTTATTAAGTGCCGAATTCCCCCATCCCCGCGAAACCGTCCGTGGCGAAACAAACAAAGGATAATATTTTCCCAAAGTAATTGAAGACCCCCCCTAAAAAGCCGTCGTGTTTTCTGTCAAAACTCCCAAAGCGAGAGGTTTGCTCCGCATACAAGTAGAGAAAGGGCAGCACAGCCAGCAGAAGCAGCAGGCAGTGCACCACCGGAGAAGAATCTCTTTTTCTCTGCTCTCTCGGCACTCGCCGCCTTTATGGAAAGACGAAGCAGCAGCAGCAGCAGCAGCGGCAGCGCAGATGAAGAAGAACCGAGAGTAGGCAGTAGGTAGTATGTAGTAGTAGTAGTAGGAGAGAAACACGAGAGAAAGAGAGAAAAACTCGCGAAAGTGGGCTGCAGCGAGTCCGAGAATCGCGAAGGAGGAGAAGAAGCAGCAGCGGCAGAAGAGAGGAAGGTATATACACACGCATATATACACACGAAAACGAAGCGGCGGCGGCGGCGGCGGCGGCCGGACTCGACGAACCGGTACACCGCCTTCTCTTTCTCTCGCAGACGAAAATTCCATCTTTCTCTGTCCCGCGCGCGACTCGCTAAGCCGGAATGATGCACTGCGCGCGCGCCTGCGTCTTTCATTTTCCGATTTATGGGCAATTTATGGCTTCGATTTGAGAGAGAGAGAGAGAGAGAGAGAGAGAGAGAAAGACCGCGAGCGCGGCATTTTCTCGGAACCGTGGCGAGAGCGAGCGAGAGAGAGAGATAAAAAGGCGCGTGCTCGAGCAGGAGAGAGAGGCGATCGCGCGGCGCACAAAGTGCAGGCCGCCGCCGAGAGCGCGCCGGGAATTCGCGAGCTGTTGTGTGTGTCGTTATTCATCGATTTCGGGCCGGCCGCCGCCGCCGCCGCAGCGCCAAGGACACGGAGCACCCGTGACCAATTCGTGGCCTAATGAGTGGCCCGGGACCGCCGCGCCGAATGAATGGACCGAAATATTGACCGAGTCTTCTTTCGATCGACGCGGCTTCGGGGCTTTTATACGGACGTTTTAGAGGGGTTTAAAGGGAAAAACCGGGCTTTTTAAGAGCGCAAATAAACATTTATCGAGAGTGGAAACAGGCAAATGAATATTTATGATTGAGCGAGTGGATAAACTTTTTCAGCGCTCTGCTTTTTAATGCGTTCGAATGTTTTTTTTTTGTTTTTTTTTTTTTTTAATTACATAAATAGCAGAGGGTGCAGCCAACTTCTATAAAATATTGAACGCGTACCTTGACTCCTCAAACCAATTAATAGAGAGGCTTTTTAAGCTCACTGTCCATATTTACCTGTGTACCCTCAAGTTGGAAACGGCGGAGCAGCCTGTTTGACTTGGAATTGTTAGAGTCTAAGTCAATACGGGAAATTTCCTGAGTGTAAACTCAGTCACGGTTGTTCGTGCACAGGTGAACACGCGTTCTGGTGAGTAGCGACGACAGTGGCGGGGCGTAACTTCCGGAAAAACTGCGTCCCCGCGCTATAAGCCTACTACCGGGCCGGTTTGTCTTGCGAAAGTTCAAAAGTCGCCGTTTGTGCTATTAAAGCGCCACGCAAATTAAATGACTTTGAAGAGCAATCGATGCGCGGGCCCGAGTTTGCATAATTCCGCGAATACAAATTCGTGGTGGATATATACGTTTTTTTTTCGAAATCGGCGATGAAAGCGATCGGGGAATCGTTTTAATTCTTGGAAATGTTTTTTCATGCGAACCTTTGAAGGTTTCGATTAACGAAAATTTCGCGATATTTCATAGTGCATGCAAATGTATACATGGATTTATTTACTTTTTTATATTTGCCTTTAATTTTTTGGCGTATGGAAGGGCACCAAGGTAAATAATTTTATATCGATGATCCGCTATATTTTATTTCGTAATTTATACTCTCCCAAAATTAAAAGTCTTGGAATACTTACTTTCACGCAGCAATTCCCAAAACCAATCAATTTTCGAAACCCGAACCCCAAATATTGACCGTAAATTCGAAAAGTGCGAATTCATCGCTTTCGAAAAACGTCCGCCCGCAAGGATTCCGGTCAAATCCCAGCCAGAGAGACCGTCTGACCGCGAATCCGAGCCCCAAGAATCGGAAAAGTAAATTCCGGAAAACGCCGCGGTGTTCCTAAAATAACAAGCGGCACCCTGCAGCGGCGGTGAACCTCGGCAATGGGAAACACTCGTGCGACTCTCGTATTCGATTCCGCAGCAACGAGAAACTTTACGGCACAATTTCTTCCATATTCCAATTTTCGGATCAGATGTAGAAATAACCCTTTGCTAAAATAACCGGAAGCCCCGAGAAAATAGCTTCAAAAATTCCAGTATAACCCTTTCGTTTCCGATTCCCCGCGTGCCAAAAAAAATAAAAGGCCTTCCGCAATAAAACTATTTAAAACATCCGTGCTGAATTGGAAGATCTTTCGAATACTTTTCCGCGAAAATTTCCGGCGCGCTCGGCAGTCCCGTTCGCGGAATCGGCACTCCGCCCGGTATTCCGCGCGAATTCAAACCGTTCTAACGCGAAGAATTCAAGCGGCCCGCGCCGCTGCTGGACGCAAAGCCCCGCGGCTTTAGAAAAAAAAAAAAAACCACCAGCGGACAATACCTTTATGCAAAGTCCTCTCTGTAAGATGCGGCAGCTCCTCTCGCTCTTGCTGCTGCGGGTCCGGCGAGGCGCGCGGGTCGCGCCACTTGTCGCGCGCGCGCTGCCCTTTCCTCTCCGCCTCCGTGCGCGAAAACTGGCATGCACACCAAGGGGCTCACGCGGACGACGGCTGCTGCTGCTGCTGCCGTGCAGAGCTGCGCGCGGCACGCGGTTCAGCGCGCGCCCGGCTATAAACAATGGGGGCTTTTCTTCGCCGCGCGGCTACCCGCTCTCACTGTGTATATCCCAAGCACTTTCAATCACGAACCCTCTCCTGGCACTGCATCCACCTCGAGTGAAAAAAGAGCACAATATATACGTCGGTACGACCCTCGCCGCGGTGAATGATCGGTGAAGATCGGTGAAAAAATCGCTCGGCGAGGACTGTCACACTCGGGGGGTAAGAAGCACACAGAACACTGGGATACAGAAAAAAACACGAGTCACAAGTGCGGTGTCTACAGTCGGTGACAGTGGCAACGACGAGAGTCCGATGGGAAGCAGACGACGACGCGGCTCGGCCGAGACTGCTGCAGCCGCTCGAGCGCGCGCCACAGCGAGAGAGCGAGGCAGCGGCGGCGGCGGCGGCGGCGGTGGCGGCGCGCCGGAGAGAGAGAGAGAGAGAGACGGAGCTACGCGCCGTAGGACCGTCGAGGCGGTGTATGGTTTGCGCCAGGGGGCAGCCTCGAACGGGATAAGGAGGGAAGAGAGCCTCTAGTGTCCTCTCTCTCTCTCTCTCTCTGTTGCGAAGCGGACCTTCGACTCTCGCGCCTCGCGCGCAAGCACTTACGGCGAATTTACTTGCCGCTTTGCGATTCCGGGTAATTAGGGGGAGATTCGAACATTGATTTTTAAACGCTTTCGCGCCCTTTTTTGTTCGCGAGCGGGAGAGGGAGGTTAGGTCGGCTTTTTCGCGCCGCCAGGTTTTATGAAAAGGAATGCGGTTTATGATCGGTAAATTTTCAAAGGCAAGTTCAATTTAGAAACTATGCGTGCGGCGCGCGAAAAAGCGCTTTCTATGCCTCGGAAAAGAAAAGTTTTAATACGGTTTTTCTTTTGAAATAATAATGAATTTTAAAAAGTCGCTTTATTGCCGTAAAAAATTGCTATATCGAGTTAAAAATTCTCCGCGTACTTCTTTTTTTTTCAAACGCGTTTTAATCGAAAAATTTTCACTTGTAATTTCACCTGGCAAAGTAATCGTATATACCTCTTTCGGGCGACATGAACTTTCGAGAATGTGACGCAACGCTTCTCGCGGACAATGCAAAGAACTGTAACGTTTTCATTTGAAACTTTATGATACTTTCCGTCACGTCTCGGACCCAGTAAACTGGAAAATAATATCAAACTCCTTTATCGTTCCGGTGTTGCGCGCGATTTTAAAATTCCAGCCCCACGCGGCGTTTTAATTGAAAATACCGTTCCAGCCGTGCATTTGTACTCGCGCATTAATTTCCGCGGATTCGAAAAAAAAGATGCATAATTAAAGGCATTACGTCTAAGGCTCATCACCGGCGAACCTCCCCCCAACAGTGGAAAATCTCTTCAGAATGGAGGTTATTAGCCATCCTCCAAGTGAAAATGAGCCTCTCGCACTCCCGAGGCGCATTAGCCTCGCACTCTCGTTTCCTCGCCTCGTAGATTACCGCGGCGAGAGAGACGAATTAGACAGGATTACACTTTTATCTTTCTCACTCCTCCCCTTCTCTCTCTCTCTCTCACTCTCGTCTTGGAAATAGACAGGCAGATGCTTATTACGTAAGCGCAGCGAGGGAGAGAGAGAGAGAGAAAGGGAGAAAAAAAACTCGAGACTGACCGGTACGCCGCGAGTGTGTATATGTGAGCATTGTCTCTCCGCCGAATTAGGGATCGGTGCACGCGCGTCTACGTAGGATATATATACATAAAGCGCTGTGTGCTGCCCACCTTTTCTCCTCTCGTATAGCTTTTGTTTTTGCGCTTCTTTACGAGCGAGAGGAGAGAGAGAGTCGTGGGTTTCACCTTTTTGCGGAGTGCATAAGGTTCAAGGGTGAGAGTTTTTGCGGTCGTGCGGGGAGTTATTCTGATAATGAATAATAAAGACGCGGTTTAAGGTACCCGCTTTGCATTAATCCCTTATCTCGCGTTATTTCTAATTAATCGTCGCTAATTCGTTTCTAATTTGTACATAGTTTCGAGATTATCTAAATAATTCATTATATAAAGTGCGCGTACACTCCTTTCCTCTTAAGAAGCATATACATTACATCCGTGATAGATTAAACAAACATGTTTCCCCTCCGTTTATGAGTCCACTTTCCAGACCGCCGCGCGATTGCAAAGAATTTCGTTTCACCCAACCGGCGCTAGTCCGGGTAACGCTTAATTAACGAATTCCCATAATTATCAGTTTTCGTTCGGCCCCGCGGCAAATGATGTCACAAAGAGCGCAAATTTCTCACGCGCCTGACCCATTGAATAACTAAACTTTAAACGCCTGCCTAAGTAGCGTAAAATCTGCCTGCCCTGTAGAATTCTACGTTGACTTATTACGTAAATGAGAAAGAAACACCCCGCGCGCTTACCGTTCAAAACCCGACTTGCGGGTCGCGCGTCGAAGCTCCCCAGAAATAAAAGCCCACATATCGTCCGCTTTTCCTTCCGGTTATCAGAGGAAATTCCTCGTTGTGCTCCGCCGGCTATCGATCAAAAAAACATGACGGAACGGGGAAAAATGGTGTCCGCGGCGATCGGGAGGGATTAGTCACGTCCGCGGACGTATACATCGCTTGACCTCGCCCGTAAAGTCTCTCGCGACGAATCGTCCGGGACTTCGCGGGGCGAGGGGAAAACGGCGCGCGGCGGCGGCGGCGGCCGAGGAGAGGAAAAGAAAGCGAGCGCGTAATATGCATATTGCGCGCCGACATCAATCGCGAATAATAATTACGCGGAGGATTGCGTTTCGGTGAAAGGTCATACAGCACACGCAGCCGGCACGCCGAGTGGTAATGGTGTGCCTCTCTCTCTCTCTCGTGGATGCGGTGCGCGGAAAAACGCGAAACCGCATGCTTGCGCGCATGAAATTAACCGACGCAAATTGAATAAAATCATAACTCTCTCTCTCTCTACACCGGCATCTTCTTTTCCTGTCTGCCTTTGATGCAGGACTTTTACTTTAAATGTTGAGTGCTTTAATAATGACTGGATTTTTGTTTTATGAATGAAATTTCGTTAATTAAGTGCCTTATTTAACGGTATCAAAAGCCGTCGGATATTTCAAAGTTGTGTGATGGTATACGTATATCGGATGTATAGCGAACAATGGGCACAGATAGTATGAGTGATGTATTATGTCGAAAGGGGCTGTCGGATACAGACCCATCTACACAATTTCTGACGAAGCCTATTAATTAATTACTGTTAAATTAGAGCTTTCGGCCGGTTCAACTTTCACTATCATAACTTGTGCGCGTAAAACACGCTTTGAAAAGAACGCAGTGCAGATATAATTTGCACCTGTTTTAAGAGTATTATGTAAATTAAAGAATCGAGACGCGAGAGCTAGAAGGGGAAAATGTGCTGCAATTACAAAGGCGATTAAGTATAATTGAAATCGATCGTTCGCAGTACAAGAGGCATTTACACAATCGCCTTTTTCATTCCTTTGTAAGTGAATCACACCGACGGTCGAATAGAAAAGGGACAATCGCCTTTTATTGCAGATATAAAAGCAAATGATTTTGCGTGTGATTCGAAGCAAATATCTTAAATACTTGCTTCATTTGTTCAGATGTTTCAAATGTACAGCGGGTAAAACATTGAAACTGATTTCACAAGCTTTAATCAATGCTTTTATTATTTCAATAATATTCTGGCAAATTTAGATTTTACAGAAACACAATATTCAAAGTTTATTATAATTATTCATTTATAAAAACATTTCGCTGTTTATTCGCGCCGTATATAATTATTATTACAGACCGTTAAACTTAACTGATACGCTGAGCGAGGTTACCGCGTCGTTTAAAAACAATAAGCCCTGCTTCTCGCCTCCGCTTCATTCACAATCGCCGTCGGGCCGAAAACGAAAGTCGCGCTAAACGAAATATCATCGCGTCGGCGAGCCCCGCGACCGCAACAAAAGTGAGAACCGAAAATGCCGCGAGGTGAAAGTGGGTGGCCTGGCCGCGTCAACCGTAATACGCGCGCGTGATTATCGCATCCTTTCTTAAATAAAGGTGCCTTCCCGCACGAAGGAAGAGCCGCGGAATCGATTCCTCGATGTATATAAGAGCCGCGCGGCGCGTAATCAGTGACGACAGATTATGGCTGCCGGCATGAAAAGCCGATTGATCTGACTGCGTGAATGGCGAGATTCTCCGGCGGAGCGAGAGCACAGAGAGAGAGAGAGAGAGAGAGAGAGAGAGACGTCGGGAAGCGTCGAGACGGAATTGCTCGGGAGCGAATTAGTTTCAGTCGTGAATCGGGCGAAAAGTTGGAGCGAGCAAGCGAGTTTGTGCGTGATTTTGGGGCTTAAGTAGGTGACTTTTATTCCCGGCACACTCGATCCGCGAATTTGAAGTGCAGGCGTTCGCGCAAACAAGTTTCAAGGTGTTTCGGTGCGCGTCTATATCGTCTTCTTGGTATTCCACCTTTCACGCGCGGAGATCATTAAAAATAAACAATTTATTATTAATTGCTCACGTTTCGCTTTTACTGCTGGCGCGTTGGATCTAAGAATGGTGTAAATAAGTGACTTCGAGACTCGGATCCCTCGGATTATTTGCATCAACATTCAATTAAAGAAGCAATGTAAAAATAATCCCCCGGTGCGGCCTCGAAAAAGCTTTCAATCAGCGCCAAACCACCCGAAGATCCCCCCCCCAAATAAACAAAAGATCCAAATCCCTCGCATCAATTTGAGGAAAAAAAGAGAGCAACCGCGTCGAGACGACGGCGCAGCTCTCGGTTAATACTTTTTTGATGAACGCGGGTCCGTTCGGCTCGCGTGATTGCGGTGTGGTGGCCGCCGCCGCCGCCACCGCGCGGCGAACACCCAGAGCTGCTGCAGCCCACAGGCCAGCGGCCGAACCTCGCGTGTGTGTGTGCACTTGAAATTTGTCGGAATTTATGAAGGCTCCGCTCTTGATTCCGTGATTTAAGGACGCGCCGCTCATATACCATTACGGCCCCGAACGCAACGCGGCGTTTATAAGCTCCTCCGGGGGGAGGGGGGAGAGAGAGAGAGAGAGAGAGCGGTAAAAAATAATTTATCCCGACGGAGAGCTGCACGACGGCTCGCACGCTGAGCTTCTCCGCAGACATTTGAATAGCTATTCGGGACGGCTGCTAGAGTTTTTTTTTTTCTTCCTCCGATGGCTAATTAAATTAAGGCCGCGATTTATCGAATGAGCCGCGCGGCGGTCGTTGCACCCGCGGCGAGTTTTACGAGAGGCCCGTCCCGCTGCTTTATGCCGCAGTATAACAATAAGAATTTATACGTTTATGCCTCGTTTTTGTACTAATTTCGGTTGGTTTTTCGACGGAACGACTTCATTTTTTGTACGGGGAGGGAGAACGACGGGAAGGAGAGGGGCTTGAAAAACTGGTCTGCACCCTATAATTAAGAAATAGAAAAAAAAACTGACGGGTCTATCCGAGAAGTAGATAAACGATCGTTTAATACAACGACGCAAGACTGATTCTCTTATCATTTTGATCGACTTCTACATGTTTCTTTACATCAATCTCCTGCAGCAAGGTCAGCTGTCACGAGTATCTCGTACGATTTTCACATGTCAGACTAATAGTCCAACTTTTCTCCTTGCACGAACCCGAAAAGTAAACTTTATACGCCGCGGCGAACGTTTATATCGCACAAAGCCTCCGATTTGATACTAAATCATCTTGCCCCGAGGAACAATTGAAACGTAAAATCGGCTTAATATCTCTAAAATTCCGAAGCCCATCGATCAAAACATTGTAGCGCCGTTGAAACTACTGCATCTCTCCCTCTCTCTTTCTCTCGCGCGCCTCATCCATAATTCATCGGCTCAGAAAAAGCGCGGCGCGCGTCGTACGCTCGCTCTCGCCCTAAATCTCGGTATCGGCGCGCGTCGCGGAGAGCCCGAAAAGTCAAACAAGCGCTCTCTCTCGCTGCATCCCCGGCTAAAAAGCCCCAGCCGGCTCTTACGCGTGAAATATATCCTCCGGTTCGAGAATCCATAAACGCGCCGTTATTACCTCCAGCGGCGGGAGGATAAAAAAAAAAAGCCGCTTGTCTCCTTGGGCCCGGGTCGCATTATCGCCCCGCGATTTCTCTGCTTCCGCGTTCGCGAGCTTATGCCGCTTTCACGGGTTCGTGCGCCACGACGGCGGCAGTCCGTGAAAAGCCGAAAAACCGACTCGCCGCTCTCGGCGACGTTTCAATCGAGGGAGAGAGAGAGAGAGAGCCGCCCGAGGAGAGGCATTCTTGGCCCCTAACCCTCGCTTCCGTCCTTGTGCGCGCGCGGCGCCTTTTTTCGCGACTCTCTCGCCGTACCTACCCCCTGCCGCGAGTTGTCGGAAGGAGAGAGACAGAGAGAAAGAGAGGCCTTTTCCCCCTCTGTGCCGTGCCGCCGGCTTTTGAGGCTTTGACGTGTGCGGGGTGACTCCCTGGCTTTCCTGTTCGGATGCTTTTTCGGGCTTTGATGTTGTAATTATTTTTTAATGAGGCTTTTCGGGCTTGCTCTCCCTTTCCTTTCGGGAAATATCGACTAATTTTTTTGCGGGCACGTAAAAGCGGATATGTCACTTTGTTAACAAACTATTTCGCTCGCGTTTCAAAAGTCAATTTTAGGTGGCCGCTTTGTCTTGATGAAGAATCGACGGTATATCGAATATGCAAGTGCACTTTGCAAATAACGAGTCGAGGACGTATAAAGTGACGTTTTTTTATCTGAAAACTGGAAGGGTACGTTGATCTTTATATAAATTGCTAATCTACTACAAAAGCCTTTCAGCTAAATTAATAAAAATAGTAACAATCAATATGCTCGGTCGCAAAAGAGAGAGATCGAACGACAGAACGCAGAGAAAAGCGTATAACGGAAACGTACGTCGGCGCAAATATATAATGTTTGTCCAATTCTCCCTCCTGGCAATCGATAAGCATGCATTAACAATTATTTAACCAGCACTCTCAAAAACCGCGAATGTTTCCCCGTTCCCCGGGCTCTCCCTCTTTGTTTAACGTCGAAACTTTCTCCCCCCGCGCTCTCGGCGCTGCACACCAGTCAATTTAGCCGGGGCCTTTTTCCCTCCTCTCTCTCGCCCTCTTTTCCGCAGCACGTAAAACGTTTCAATTCATCTGGCCTCCCATTGCGAGGAGAGAGAGAGAGTTTCAGAAGGAGGGGGGGGGGGAGCGCGCGCAGTTTCCGCCCCTAAAAACATATCGCGCGCGCTCGGGACGCATTACCGGGACTGCACGCTGCACACACAAAAAAGAGCGCGCGCCGCGCTGAAAAGGAACGGGGAGGGGGAGAGCGCGTTCATTCACGCGCCGACAAACACCTCCGCGGGCCTGTGTTGGTAGACATCACCCCGGGACGGCTTCCACTAATTCACGGCCGGACAGCGTACAAAGCTCCTTTCTTTCGCGGGGGTTGCCCTCTTCTCTCCGCCTCGGAAGTGAGAGATTTCTTGAAGGTGGGAGTGGGAAGGAGGGGAGGGAGAGAGAGAGAGAGCGCCAAACGAGGGGGCGAGGCGAGATCGGATAACCGGAGAACTTGACCCTCGCCTCTCTTCTCTCTCTCTCTCTCTCTCTCGCTGCTCTCCGAGTATAATGCACGAAGACGAAACTTTCGCCGCGTGTCTTTTTTTCCATCCGCCCGGCCGAGGCGCGGGCTAATGAGCGCTGACGGACTTGGCTTCGCCTCGTATCGTGCGAGCAGGTATGGAGAGAAGAGAGAGACAGAGAGAGACCGGAGGAGACGGCCTGTTGCAGGAACGCCGCTCCGAAGGTTAATCGCGCCCGCTGCCACTGAGGAGGCGGCAGGTCAGTTTAGCAGGTTGCCAGGGGACGAGAGCGGCTACTTGTGGCACCCTGCACTAATTATGGCCGGGTTTGTCCTCTGCGGGTCTTGCGTAAGAGAAATCCCAAGGTCGGACGGTTTTGTCTGTATTAGGACCTTCGCCGGAGAAACTGGTGACATTTTTGTTAGGAGGGACCTTTCTCTCTTTCTCGTTTCTGCGGCGGCGTTTATTATATAGGAAATATCCATTGATGAACGAACGGTTAGAGTTTACGTACGTTATAATTAGGTACGTTAAAATCTGACTCGATCTGACGAAAGCAATGCAAGAGAATATTCTTAACGTCAGTGCAAAGTGAACTTTCCCAATCTACTATGTACTAGAAACTGAATGAAAAATTCATAAAGATGCGTTAAGTCTTATAAAAAATTGCTTTACAAGCAAGACGCTGAAAATATTCTCGCGATAATGCATTTTCAAAATTTTTCAAGAAGACGCGTAAGAGCGTACTTATAATTCAAGACTACACGTCGCGCGAGTAAAGCAGGTATTTACATGCTAACATTTCCACGCACGACTAAAACGCACTTCCCTTCCGAAAACAAGGAAATAAATGCCCGCTCGTTAAACAAGAGAAAAATTAACTCGCCGCGCGGCGGGGCAAAAAACCGCCTCTCCTTTCCTCGAAGCCCCGCGAAAAAAAAGAGCGCGCGTGCACGAGCAATTTTTATACGCCGCCCCTTTCTTCCCCGCCTGCGTCTTTAAATTTTCGTCATACTCCTTCGCCTCCCGTGCACTTTCACGCGCCTCTCTCCGGCGGCCCCTCTCTCATAAAATCTGGATATTTTAAGAGCGCGGAGGGCCCCTACGCCACTTAGGCTTTTCCGTCTCCTCCGATGCATCTTCCGCGAGCACCGAAATAACCCCGCGCGCACGAGTCTCTCTCGAGCGAGAGAGAAGGAGAGAGAGGAGGAGGAGGCGTACAGTCGCCTCGAGAATTATACCGAGGCGGAACGTTATTTTGACGTTAACAAGATTTTTACGGCGCCGGTATTTTGTCTTTTCCCGCGCGTTAAATCACCTGCCGCGCGGGGAAAGTGGTTTATCGCGCGCTTTTTGACAAAATAATATAAAAGCCGCGCGAGAGGAAGGTCGTTAAAGCGCGTGATTTACGCGGAGAATTATCTGATCTGCGGAGGAATAAATTGGGGAATCGTTCATTTTCGACTTTCCCAACGTCTTTATTGAGTATTGTTGCGTTCGACATTGCCGATTTATATAACTTGTAATTGGTGCTCTTCATTTTCCCGCAAATTATTGTAATTGGCGTGCAAATTTTCGGAAACTTTTTTTTCCAACACAAAGCGTTCCCTACCTTCGTATTAAATTGTTGAAATATCCACGCACCGATAAAAAAATAATCTAAAAAAAAAAACAAAAAACATTCAGATTAATAGACCCGACACCGAAATTAATATGCCCCTCGACATACCAGCTCACCTTAATCGATCCGCGCAAAGCCGAAAAAGCTTGCTCGTATATTTCACTTTGCCCGCTAAATCAAAGAAAAATGTCGGCCCCCGCGTATCTCCCGAATAAATCGATCCCATCGATATCGATGCATCGTGTATCGCCGCCCTGGCAGCGCGCTCGGACGACCCATCATAGAGAGGGACTTTCGACATTCTTCAGGGAAAGGGCATCGTTCGCATTTTTAATGGGCGTCGGCAGAGCGTCATGCTGCGATCGGCCCGAGATTCGAAAGAGCCGCGTGCGTGTGTGCGTGCGTGTGTGTGTGTGCGCGCGCGCTCGTGCAACAGGTGGTCCCTCCTCTAAGCGTCTACACGTGCTGGAGCACGTGAGAAAGCGATATTCCGCCGGGACAAATCTGCCGGAATAATTCCCTGATTTTTTCGCGGGGCTTCGCGTTAATCGCTTGGAAATCTGACTTGAGAGAGAGACGCGCTGACGAGCTGTTTTTAGGAGCTGGCCCGCGTGTCATTTATCTGCTTCTGGTGCAGTCGAGTGCGCGCTCTTGCTTTGTTGGCGAGCTGTTTGCGCGCTGTATACAAAGTTTGTTTAGGCGGACTGGACCTGGAATAACGATGTGGGAAAGTCGATGAATTTGGGTTGATGCATAATGTATACGCAGGCATGTGTGTACTTGATGTTATTCGTCGAGTAAGTGCATGTTTTTGCTTAGGGAGCATGTCGGTCTTCGAAATTTTCTAGTGCGACGTTTTTTAATCGAAGGTCCTCGAACCTTTCGCTCGTCGCGATTTAAAATTCAAAGTGGATCGCGTGACAATCCTGGCAGGTGCAAAAATCCTCCTTATTGAAATTTTGCTCCTTGCGGTCATAAAGATAAAACAGAATTATAAAATTCTCAATTGTTATAAATCTAAAATTTAATTGAAATCATTGTGGGTTGTTGAGCAATTTTCGATCGCTGCTTCTGTAAATTTCCCAGAATTATCAATTTGTTCGATAATCGATTTACCTTGAAAGTCGTAACATTTCCACTGGTGATTATTTTTTGCATAATGACAGAGTCTTTTCTGATTATCGAAAACATGATATTGACGCACAAGCGTTAATCCAACGTTGTGCAGTGATAACAATTCGCGTATCGTACGATTCTATTCCCTCCAAATATCGTGAACATGATTTGCAACAAATTGTATTAATCAACTAATCGTAACATATATAAGATGCCCGTGACTTCCCACAAAACTGCCTCGCTGTGCACTCGTTGAGATGAAACTTTCACCACATAATTCTCAAAATGTTCGGCAGATAAGATAGGCATAAAAAAGTTCCGATATAACGCATTATATATCCCGCCAACATTGAGACTGACGCGCGATATGTCACTATTTATTTACTAGCTGCTTAAACTTATTGGGGTCAGCCGAGGTTATCTCCGTACTTCGGAAATGTATATATATACAAGAAGTTCTAGCTATTTATAAGTAACGCGCTGAACTTTCGTTTCAGTTCGGTGTAGTGAATCCACGCTTCAGTACATATAAAAAAAACAAAAAAAAGTATATAAATTCTCCGATAATTGTGCTTCCTTCTATCGAGCGAATTCCGTAAGAGAGTCCAAGAAACCGTGAAAAAAAAGAGAACCCCGACAAATCCGGCGCTTCCTCCATATCCATAACTCATAAATCGCCGACGCGCGCATATCTGCGGCATTCATTGCAAATTTATTTCTTATACGATTCTTCGCAGATCGAACACGAGCATGGCGAGCAGCACGAGGATGTCGGTGGAGCCGCCTAAGGATCTGTTGAAGCCGCTGCAGCTGCCGCAGCGAATATTAACGGGCCCAGGACCGAGCAATTGTTCTCAGCGGGTACTGCGGGCGCTCCAGCAGCAAGTTCTGGGTCACATGCAACCCGAAGTCTTCCAGGTACGTGAGAGAGAGAGAGAGAGAGGGAGAAACAGCGCCTCTCCGCCAGAGGAGAGGAGAGCTATTTTTCCCGATTTCCTTTTCCCAGGCCACGTGTGGACTACTTAGGGGCCGATTCTGTGTGCCGGAGAGTAATGAGAGAGAACGCTTTACCTCCGCCGGTCTGCAGTCGGTTTAGACTTTTAAAGCGCCAAGCGTGCTCTTGTTATGAAACCCGGCGTTTTATGTAACTGCTTTTGTTGGACACATTTTTTGCTAAATAATAATTCGCTGAAAGTAACGTTTTACTGTTTTGAGGCGTCGATTTTTTAATTTTTCTCTTCGACGGCCTCGTGTTTCATGCATGAGAGTATTATGCAAGTTTTATTTTTCAAATCATAAATCATCATTAAGAATGTTTAAATAAGCTGTGCAGCCATATTTTTACCGAACGCCGAAAGCATTATATAAAACGTTAAATTATCACAAACTCACTGAAACGTGCTCGGCAACATCTGCCCAATATCCTGCCAGCCGACGCAGTGACAAAATCCATAAAACTAGACAAAGGAGGCGCTAAAAAGCATCTCTCGAAAGCGCGTCTCTAGCTCTCGGAAAAATCTCCTAAAATCGAAACGTTCTTTCCAGCTGATGGACGAAATAAAGGCCGGTATCCAGTACGCCTTTCAAACGACGAATAAATTGACCCTGGCCATCAGCGCTTCCGGCCACTCCGGCATGGAGGCGGCCATAGGAAACGTACTCGAACGGGGAGAAAACATACTCATTGTCAAGGCTGGACTCTGGGCCGAACGAGCGGCGGATATGGCCGCTCGGCTTGGCATCCACGTACGTATATATAATAATGCGGGGAGCCGCAATTTATGGCGAAATGAGACGAAAAAATATGTGATATGGGCGGGGAGAGGTAATGAGACTCGTTCTGCCGGCGTACACATTGTTACACGGGGCTCGATAAAGAAAACTCATCGGAACGCATTATTGTGTAACGATTGCGATCTACATCCTCTGTTTACTTTGTGCAATTAGCTGAGGGACGTGAACTTTCGAATCGGGGAGTATATTTTTTCGTAGAGGTTGTTCGTCATAAAATATATATATATATATGAGCAGCGAAAGTTTCATAAATTCCCTTTGTAGGTTGACTTCTTTGAAACGACGATGGGTGTTGCTTTTACTCTGGAGGAATTAGAGGAGGCCGTAAAAAAGTATCGACCGAAGGCCGTCTATGTTGTCCACTCCGAATCATCGACTGGATTGAAGCAGCCTTTGGAAGGGATTGGACCTATTGTTCACAAGTAAGAAAAGGTTTTTCTAAAATTTCGAGCTATATTCTCGTGCATCCTTCCTGTTGAAGCGTGAATCGTCTGCTTTTCAAAATATTTTTATTTGAAATTACTAAAATATCACATCAATTTAATACTGCGTCCAACTTTTCCTTTGTATACAGTCTCTCCTATACATCTTTTCCTTACACTTTGATTAGAAATTCGAGCCGACAAAATCGCGACAAATAAAATTCCGAGTCTCCCCTTACCACATCCCGTCGAAATCCATAAACCCTCTCGCGTTCAGTCAAAACAGCAATCGTCAAAACCCCCTCAATATTTACCACTCTCTCGCCATGTAAAATCGAGCAAAACGCCCTCGAGAGGCCCATTAAACCTAATCCCCGCTTGCAACATCGCCGCCTCGTCGCGGCTCATTAACCGCGAAAAAGGTGCAGGAGACTACAAAACACCCTCCTTCCTTAGGTACGGGGCCCTGGTGATGGTGGACACGGTGGCGTCGCTGGGCGCCGAGCCGTTCTTCATGGACGCCTGGGGCATCGACGTCGTCTACACCGGCAGCCAGAAGGTGCTGGGCGCCCCGGCCGGCATCACTCCCATCAGCTTCAGCCCCGCCGCCGAGTAAGTATACATGTTATATATATGTTGGTGTGC
The DNA here is from genome assembly GCA_900474335.1 of Ormyrus nitidulus. Taxonomy (NCBI): domain Eukaryota; kingdom Metazoa; phylum Arthropoda; class Insecta; order Hymenoptera; family Ormyridae; genus Ormyrus; species Ormyrus nitidulus. The sequence continues at coordinate 4,873 of UCOL01002576.1, read as the reverse complement.
ACTTCTCTCTCTCTCTCTCTCTCTCGATACGCCGTGTGTTATTACCGGCGCTCGCTTTTCGACGCTAATTGCAGGCCTACCCGAAAGATGTATTGGTAATTAGGAGGATGCGGATGCTGATTAGAATCATTAGCTTCGAGATGGGGAGAGAAGAGGGTTGGGGTTATTGAGGAGGAATTTAATTGGGAGAGAAATATGAGGTTGCCGCGTCATGGCGCGCGCACGTTGCTGCCTCGTAAATTGTGAAATGAATCAAAGACATTTACATAACCATAGTTGAAGAATCCGGGATTGAAAAGACACAAGCGACCGTAGCAAAATCATGAATATTAATCTTCGCTAAATCAATTAAAACCTTTCCTCGCGCGCGAGACAAAGCCTCCTCGCCGCGGAGCGAAGCATTTCTCTCTCCAGAAAAGTCGAAAACTCGGCCTGAAAACGGGTCTATTAAAAGGCCTTGGCAAACAGGACAGCAGCAGCAGCAGCAGCAGCGTCGCGGCCATCCCGATGCAAATTCCCAATTACAAAGCGGCCGGCGGCTCCTTGCGGGCAGACCGCTCGACTGTGGCGTTCCTCGTTCGCGCTACGCGCGGAATACCAAATTCGCGAGTCGGTCGTGAGTCCTTTGGCCGGGCTCTCGCGTGAATCACGAAAGGAGCGCTCACGAGTCGCGCCGGTTGTTCCCCCGTTGCGTCCTTTCACGTGCGATTTCACCGGCGCGCATTCGCTGCCCATTTTCGTTAGGCAGATGTGTACACGGGCGGACGGTGACGCGTTCCGGGTCTTTGCCGGGGAGCGACGCCTTCCTCTCCGAAGACGGCGAGTTTCGAAATTCGCGCGCAAAGGGGGATACAAGCTAGCTGTTATAGCGCACGAAGTGTCGCGAAAGTTTTTCGCTTTCTCGAGCGTATCGGGGGCTCTCGGCGCAAACGGCGCCGCTTTTCATCAAATGCAATTGGACCGTTTCGCAAACGTTGGCCCGGTGAGCTTCGCGATCAAGTTCACGGGTGCGAGCTATTATTGAAGTAAAGGCAAGATGGATGGGCGTCGCGCTTCATCAACGGGCTTCGCACGCTCGAATTGCTCTGATTAATTTAGGCTTTGAGGTGAAGTTTAACAAGAAGTTTAACTTCGAGAGGCATAGATTAACAAACTTTTCATTCAAGATGAAAAGTAGGAATTTATATATATATTTTGAACATTTACACTCAATTTAAAAATTGAAAACTCGTGTGAACATAAAGCACGTTCTCTTTTGAAATTCTTATAAGTAACGCAGCTGCAACGCTTTATTAGCTAATTAATTATTTTCAGGCAAAAAATACTGTCGCGCAAGTCGCCCATACCAGTCTTCTACTGGGACATGACTTGGCTGGGCCGCTACTGGAACTGCTTCGAAAATCAAGGCCCCAGACCTTACCACCACACGCTCAGCGCCACGCTGGTCTACGGCCTGCGCGAGGCTCTGGCTCAGCTGGCCGAGGAGGGCCTGGCCGCATCCTGGGCCCGACACGAAGCCGTCAAGGACAAGTTTCACGAGGCCCTCATCCGTCGCGGATACGAATTCTTCGTCAAGGAACCCGCGCACAGACTCAACACCGTCAGCGCGATTTTGCTGCCGAAAAACGTTAATCCTGCGGTCGTTAGCCGCTACGCCATGGAGAAGTAAGTGTGAACGATTGCGTTTTTAGCAAGTGGAATGCGATGCAGCTTTTTTCTTTTTTTTTTTTTTTAATCAAAAGCAATATCTCGCTCTGAAATTTTTATGCAAATCGAGGCAGTCGCTAAATGCAAATGAAAAACGCGCGAAGCGGTAGTGCGAAAGAGTTTCTCTTTGCGAACATCGACAAAATAGCGACGGATATCCTTTTAAAAGCGCTATTAACGTATGTGACGATTTTTTTAAAGGCAGCTTGCCACCAGGTGAGCATCGTTAGCATTACATTTGTATGTGTAGGGGAGCCTCGCTCGGGGCCTTTATATTTTCGCGATAGTTATTTTGACGTCACACGAAGAATTATTTACAAAGACGCGGCTCGAATTTTTAATTAGTGTCTGATTCCTTTTTGAAGCTGGCTTTTCAAATTTGACTTTCATCAAGCTACTTTATTTTTGCTACCTGAAGCGCTTAATATTTTTTGACGCTTCAAATTATGCGATTTAAGGTTTCCTGCATAAAAATAAATAATAATTACATTGATACTAATCTTGCATTACAGATACAACCTTGAAATCAGTGGAGGTTTAGGACCAACAGCTGGAAAAGTCATTCGTATTGGACTAATGGGAGTGAATGCCACGCCCGGACACGTTGATTTAGTTTTGCGCGCACTGGACGAGGCGATGAAGCACGCGAAGAATCATTTATCAAACTTGTAGTCACAGTTCCTAATTTTTAAGTCTTCCAAGTTCCAAAACATTAACGGATAGTTACTAATAACTGAATACGCTTCTTATACTATACTAGAAAACATTCTCGATAGTCTAATCTAGGTAGCATGAAATTAATTTTATTTATTTAAAATAATATAATGCACATTCTTTAATTATTTTATTATGAACTTTCAGAAAGAATAGTATTTTGTATATTAAAAACCTTAAAATAATTGAATGAACTGTTTTCATTTATTGAACTTATAAGTTACGTAAAATCATTGTTTTATTACATCAAATAATTAATTAATTATAGAATTCACTCTTCTAGTTTTATGATTTTTTTCAAGTTGCTGTAGAATTTTTATGTTTATCATTGATTACGTTTAAATATTGTCATCTATAGCATAAAGTGTATTTTAGTAACTTTAAAAATTCTTTACACATGCTTGTGTACTTATGTAGAAAATTTAAGGAAATATATTTTGTTTAAAAGTATACATGATAAATAATTGTTTTACTTGTGTTATTTTCCGTACTTTTATAAAAAATACTGTATTACATTAATATAATGTATAATGTACGTCATTTACTCAATAACTTTGAATAAACTATGACATAACTCCTTGCAGATTTGCTTTATAACATTCTAAACTACATAGTGGAATACCAGTCTTTGAACAACAATACTTTTTCAGGTTATTACATGATGAGGCTCCACACAAAACTGGTTTAGGTGGTTTTTCTCTAAAATATTGAATTAATAATTCATAAGTTGTGATATTAAAATTTCTAATTATTATTTTATAATTAAAATAATAATTGAAGTAATACTTACATTTTTGTTGGAATTAAAGGAAACAATTCTCCTGGTGGTAACGAAATTGAACTGCCTTCTAAATTTACTTTGTACGTAATCAGCGGTACCTGACGTTTAGATATTTTACCTTTTGTTATAACTTTAGATGTTTTAGATTCTTGTTTTTTCAATAACCTTTCCATTGTTTTTTTCTACAAGAATAAATTGAAATTGTAATAATCAAGTATTGCAATTGAAATTGATTAAAAAATAAACTGTTTACCTTATCTTTTTCCCTTTTTTCATCTGCCAATTGTTTTCGCTTTAAAGATTTTAAAGCTGCTTTTTGAATAGCTTCTGCTGTCATAACTTTTTCTTTGTATCCAGTAGGTAATGACATTAATTGTTCTATACTTGAATTAGGTTCTGTATCAGTTTTACGTTCAAACATTGCTCTTTGCCTGGCTGTCATTAACTTTGGATCTTTAGGCTTAATTTTTTTAAGTTCGTCATCTACCTGCAATGTAATTAGCCATCATTGTAACACTAATTAAATTGAATCAATTCATCTTAATAATTGTATTTTTTACTTACTTCCTCTAATTTGCCAGATTCAATAGCATCAAGCCACCTTTCTTCTTCACTACTTGTTCCACTATCTTTACCTTTATTAGTTTTTAAAACTTTTTTCTTTGAAGCAGCTTTTGGAGATAGACCTGTACTTGTACTTGCTATACTTTGATTTGATACTTTAAATATCTTCTCCTTCACTTTTTCAGAACTGCAACAATAATTATGCATTGGTTAAATTTGTATTCATGTAATTAAATTTCTTAATATTTTACCTTTTTTCTTCCTCTTTTTTAAGTCTGACTTTAAAAGTTTTTTTTAAGTCTGTATTCATAGATATGTCCATATAACTTTCTTCCTCCTGCGTTCTCTTTTTTTTATGCTTTTTGTGCTTGTGCTTTTTATGCTTCTTTTGAAGAGACATGCTAGTAGAAGGTTCTAAAATCAAAAGATCATAATTATAATATTATGAAAATCGTTCTCACATAAATGGTATAACACATGTATGCCAGATTGGCTATACATGCTACGTATCTCTGCAGAATGCAATCATCTGCATTGTGCATGATGTAGCTTAAATAAATAAAAAAATTAAATTGTTTTCAAAACAAATCATAATGCTTTGTATTATATAGCTTTATATTTATAAAATGTACTAATTATTAATTAATTTAATCATCAATAACACTAGTTATTAATTATTATAAAAAATTATTTTTGTTTAGAAGAGTTTTAAATCCAATATTTACCAGCATTAACTCCTTCATCTGAACTGCCATCTTTTGTTTTTCCCATTATGAAATTAATTTTAAAAAATTTAGATTGTGGTTATTATTACGATTATTAACGAAGCTATAGACTTGTAAAACTTTTTCTTTATGCGTTTATGGTATTACAAAAGTAGGTGTTTTCTAATGGAAAGTTGAAGTATAGGTTATGTCACTACTCAACGAAAATAAACCTAAATAGAACCAGAGAATATAGAATATATTATTATTACGTATAGAAGGCCAGATCGGCCGTTTTCGTGAAGCCGAAAGTAGGCGTTAGTTCTCCCCCCATAAGGCAGGCGGGGCTGCGAGCGAGCTCCGCGCGCAATTCAAAAACCGGCGTATCAATGTATCAAGTGTT
>UCOL01002575.1:0-24526 GCA_900474335.1 Ormyrus nitidulus | reverse complement strand
CCGACCATGAAAAAAAGCGTTACATTAAAGTTAGTTAACTAGGAAGCAAAAATACCTATTTTTTAGGTCAAATTTTTGAAAATACCTTATAAGTGGGTATTTAATGTTTTTCATCTCTACCAGGGTATTCTCAAATTTTCATTAGGATGTCCAGTCGATAGTATTAATGTTGGTGGAGTTGGATTAGAATAATTCTTCTGGAAGTGTTATATGTTGAAAAATAATAAATTTATTTTTGCACGACGTTTAATCAAGTGTCTTTTTCAAACTAATGCAGTACAAACAAAAAAATAATTATATTACACTATCAAGAATTTGTTTATGTAATGTATATTTAATACTGATTATTATTACTGACCTTAGAAAAAAGTTTTTTCGTGAATAAATCAGTGTCTAAAATAAAATTTTGCGGCGAACCATGTCGTGAGTCTGTGTCAGAAATCAAGTTTGCGTAAAGAAACACCGTTATTAGAAACTCAAATTTTAAAATAAAAATTACCCTCATGCAAAGGCAATACCACAGTCAAAAAAAAGTATCAGCAACCTTCAGAAACTTCACTAAGAAAGCAGGAAGGAGTGTTGAATGGGGCTGGAGAATTTTGAACTGGTGAAGTAAGAAAATCGTCAAAGTGTTTTATGAGAAAATCTTTAACCTTGTTTTAAAATCATTTTTTCGATTTTTAAAATATTCCTTACGGGGCAATTTTCATTGAATCCAGCTAAAACTGTTGAACGAAGGTTGGTGATTATGTTTACAAACAAGTTATAGAGGCTTTTGTTCTCAAAATAATTTTTCAGTTTTTTATTGATAATTATGTTGTTAAAAATAGAGCATTTTTCACCTTTTGATGTTTTTCAGACATAAAAAAAAGCCTCTGTAAATTTGTAGATCTTGGCATTACGTATTAAAATATTTCAGTTTTATGGTGATATCTCAAATTTTGCGCCGTAAGAGATTTGCAATAAACTCCTTTTTTGATTACTTTTTAAAGAAAAACTCTTTCAAATTTGTTTTAAATAGGCTGAATTTTTTTTTCTTTTTCTATTTTTATGTAACTAAAACATAGTTACAATTCTGTAAATGTAGAATATTAAAACAGAATTTTTTTTTTACTTTACCCTACCCTTAAGAAGAGTAGAGAGGCAGAGGGATAGAGGAGAAAGTGCGTATAGGGGCGAGAAGGCTTATTATAATCCAATTCCACCAAATTTTTGAGGAATTATATTAGAATACCGTTATTATATAAATTAAGATCTAAACTAACAACAATTCTTAAAAGAAAATTACTCCAACCCTTTGCTTAATACGCAATAAATATTTATATAAAAAATATGTAAAAAGTTATGTATTTCGCTTAAAAGTGCCGAACGCCACATTATTTGTAAGTACAATAAAAACAGTAAACGCGGCAAAAAGTGAGCGGGAAAACAAACAGCTATATCAACGATTATTTTACTAAAAAAATTAAAAAAATTAGCAGACACTGGATAATTTATTTAAAAAAAAAAAATTAATCGCTTGATAACCAGACCAAGCCCATCTAGCATGTACTCATCGTCGATGAATGAGAACTAAATTGAAAAAAAAAACGCTTCGAAATTCGCCGATAAATTTGGAAGCGAACGTGTGTCAAAAGTATTCGCTCGGGTTGCAATTATTCGCCGCAGACGAGGAACGATGTCGTAACGAGCGCGCACGCAAAGGAGCAGCGCCCGAATAATCTGCGTAATCGGCAAATTGAACGAGGCGGCTTTGTGCGCCACGCGCCTTTATTTGTTTGCTCGGAGCAGTGCGCGCCCCGTACACGATACGCGTAACAAACAAATCGACGGGCTCCTCTCTCAGAGCTCGGATGAAGCAACTTGCACTCGGATTTTTGATTATTTTTTGTTGCACGATTCGAGGTTGGGCTAAAGAGCGGTGTGCTACACTAAATTATGCGTTCTGAGGTCGTTTTTATCTAATAGGAAAAGCTTGTGCAAGTAGTGCAAGTCAATAAAAACGTACAGTCTTCAAATGAGGCGTATCCGGAACGACGAAAAAAAAATTACAAAATTTGTTGCGTTTCGTAAAGGCGCCACTTCGAGACGTCAGAATTTAGGTATAAAAAAAGTATTTTGGTTTCGTGTTGCAATGATGAAATACGTATTCCATTATGATCAGCTGCAATCAGTGCTGTATGCTTTGTGTAATGTTATTGGAGTTTGCCCCTTATTACGAGTATGTGTGTGCAATCGGCAGCGGTAAAGTATGAATTTCTTAATAATTTTTTAGTACAGTTTTCTTTAAAGATATTGAACGGTAGTTCTTATCTCACAAATGTACTAAAGATTTGTTCTTGAAAACAATGTATAATGTAATACATAATATTCGAAATGATTAAAAATGCACTCGGTAAAAAATCATTTTAGTTATCACAACAAAGAATCGTTAAATATATATACTAATACATATTTTTACAATACTATTATCATTCACAATTTAAAGCACCTAATTAAAGGACTCCTAAAAGATTTTACAGAAAATGAGCGTTCATAATTAAGCAACGATCGCACTCTACATTAGGTAATCAGAAGCTGCACAGCTGTAGTTTCCAAATACAATGCGGCTGTATTACCCAATGCGAAAGAAGTAGAATACGCTACATGCGTACAAAATTTAAGTGCGGAAATTGGGAGCACACTCGTTGCGCTCAAAAGCGGTTCATCTTTATCGCCTTAAAAAAAAAACTGCCAATAGCTCAGCCTTCGTCAATTCATTGAACGCTCGGCACAAAACCGGCTTCCCCGCGCAGCTCGCAGAGTTCAAACAAGGCAGAAAGTAAAATACCAGCGATAAGTGCAGCCCGCGAGTCTGCATACCCTCTCTCTCTCTCTCTCTCTCTCTCGAGGAGAGAGAGAGAGAGAGAGAGAGAGAGAGAGAGAGAGAGAGCGCGATAATGCCCAGATGTCGGGGCCCCCTCGGCTGACAAAGCCGAACGAATTTTTAGGCAAACCCGGAGAGCGTATTAGGATGCACACGTGGATGCCGCGCGACAGGTGTCCGAGGCGGCGGCAGCTCTCTCTCCCTCTCTCTCAGCTGCAGCTCTCGCTCGCTGTACGTGCGGTACGATACACAATGGCGTTCGGGTGAAGGACCCCTTGGCGCACGTACATTACATATGAATTCGATCGCGCGTGCGAGCGCGCGCTCGCTCGCTTCACTTGTAAGAGGCTCCCGCGGCCGTTAGCGCATCCCTGACCAACGGCAATGGGTCGCCGACCCGAGCACCGCTGCACGGACCCGAAATCTCGGCGAGCCGCGCCGAGTGCTTCTTGTTCTTTTTCTTCTTCTGCTGCTGCTGATGCTGCCTGTTCTTCTTCTGCGGGCGCCCCTATTTACGGAACGATTCGTCGCGAGCTGCGGGCTTAACTGTTCTCGCGGGCGGATAGCGAGGCGAGGATCGAACGCTCGATGAGTTGACGGGATCGAGGGAAGTCGTGAATTGTTTATAAATTTTTTTAAATGGCGAAGAGATATTTTTAGGTAGATACGCAAGAATAGACGGGGTTTTGCGTCTTATTTTTCCTGGGTATATATTGTAGAATGTATATCGAAAGAAAAAAATTATATTGTCTCAATTGTTATCGAGTGCTTAAATTACGCGTTAATTCATATTATTTATATCTAAAATTATATTCTTGCATGCTCAATAACTTCTCAATAACTGAATTTCAACATTCGCAAAATTTTCACATTCTCTGAATCAGGACTGACTTATTTCCGACAGTGTCGACTAATCAAAACTCATCATTCTCAGAATGCATGGTTTTCTTGATTTATGACCTCACGTCTGGCTAAACTGCCAAGGTTTCACAAACTGCATTGCTATCGTCAAGTTTTTGAAGTTCTAGATAAAAAAATTCAAATTTCGAAGGCTGCTTCGAACGAAAAGTAGACACATATTTGGATTTTTTTATCAACTGGAGCAGTGACAATGTCTCACATAATAAACTATTAAAAGTAAATTAATTTACAGTTTAGCCAAGGTGAAAGATTATAATTAAAAATAAGTTTTTGAATGGATAAATTGGAATTTTGTTAAATAATGTAATTGTTTAGTTTAATTTTTAAATATAAACCTGAACGATGAATGTTTATTTCAAATCGTAAATATTATCAATACGTACGAAACATAAAAGATTGAGAAAATAATACACCTAATTTACGAAACAAAATAACAATTATTTTATACATTTTTAAAATAAAATCACCATATGATTACACTAGCTTCCAGAACAGAAATTAAATACTTGCATTACTCGCCTTATCAACTGGCTTTCATTAGGAAAACCCGCTTTCGACTCTAAAAGAACTTCCTCAAATAAAAACCAGTATAAAAAAAAATGTAAAAACTCGCCAGTCATCTCCCCGTCCCTTCCAAAAATCTATCTAATCAGCCGCTCGAAACTTCATCCGAACCGTTGCCCGCGCCGAGCGGCACTTCACTTCCAGCGCGCCGATAAACTCGCGCGTCCGGCGTGCAGACGTGCACGCTTCTTTTTTCTTTCGCCTCATTAATGGGTCAGATTATGTAACTCTTGCGCGAGCGGCTCGATCTAAAATCGATTTCGGCTATTAGTCGGTGACATCTTTCCGACGATGTGTCTGGCACGCGTTCGCCTCGGAGCGCGTCCGGCCGCTGCTGAGCCAGCTATTTTTTTTTTGCAGAAGCGCTAAGCGAAGCACCGTCCAAGTTCGCGTTACGCGCATTCCGAGACGACGCGCGACGGGACACCGTTTTTTGCGAGGCTGCTCCCTGCTCTCTCGGTCGCGTAAGGCCCCTTTCGGCGAGGAGGCCTTTTGAAAAATTTAGACTTACGCATTGATAATTATGTAATTTTTAATAAACAGTGTAGTAGAAATTATCGCGATCGTCTAGAATTTGATTGACAGATTAATCAAGAGAGCGATTCCTCGATTAGTCGGCGGAGTGAATGTAGATAAGTCTAAGTTTTTGTAAAAGTTATTTCACGATTTCGAGTGTATATCCGCCCGGGGAAGTTTAGTTAACCTTTAGAGGACCGGGATTTGAAAAATTTAAAAAGCCCATTTTTTCTACTAAAAAGTGAGTTTGGGTCATGCACAAAAGATTAACCTTAAGGCGTCATCTCGGTCCTCTGAAGGTTAATTAATTTTCGCCGTGGCGGAAACGTTCTTTTTTTTTTAAACGCGGACGTGGAAGGATCGACGATGCGTGATGAACGTCGTAAACGCTTTTTCCGCCTTCGTACTCGATAAATCGTTATCGGCCACGCGCAATTCACACGTCGTTAGAACAAAGTCATAATAAGTCTAACATTATTTTCAATCTTGTCACGAAAGGCTGCGTTTCCTTGTTGTCATTCATTGAATTTCCTCGACAGATGTCAATCTGATTTTTATGTCATGTTGCATAATGAGATATGTTTAATGTGCTTTATATCATTATAATGTCTTTTAGATTTCGCTGGAACGCAAGTATTTAAATTAAAATTTAAATTTTCTTTGATAACGAGTGGCATACAAACTGAATTTCTTATCTATATTTGAAATAAAATAGCGTAAGGATTTTTTTTCACGCTCCAATTCTACAACATTGTTTAAAATTCGTAAAGAAACTGGGACTGAGACGAAATTTTGCTAAGCAATCGTTACAAATTTTAATTTGCAATTTGGCAAAAATATTGATGGCTTGAAAACGTATATCTCCAAACCTGACGATTAAAAAAAAAAAAAACCCGTCTAGTTCTGCAGTTTGAATGAAAATAGAGCAGCGCATTGTGCTCGACTAGATGAAAACCGAATTACCATGCCGCTAACCGGCAGTTCTCGTTCCCTCCGTGAGAACTGGCCAATCCGGCAGGGACCATTGTTCCTCGCGGATCTCTGAAAGCTCACCCAATATCAGCGGCTCTTGCTCGGGTTAACACCCGGTCGGAGCAGCAGCAGCAGCAGCAGCGGCAAAGCGCAGCTCCGATCTCGGCGAGTTGAACGACCTCGAATTGGCTTGAATTCCCTTCCTCGTCTCTCTCTCTCTCTCTCTCTCTTTCTCTCTCTTTCTCTCGGTGTATGTCGCGCGAGCGGTTAATTGAGTTTTCGGTCAGTCGGCTACAACATCATGCGCGCGCTTTTTAGTAAGTGGCCCCAAGCGCTCGCTTACACACACGAACGCGTGCTCCAAAGGAGAGCTGCTGCCGCTGCGGCTGCTGCTGCTGCTGCTGATCGAACGCGTGCGCTCTCTTAGGCACACCACTTTGTCGGTCGTTCACCTTTTCTCGCTGAGAAAGAGAGAGAGAGAGAGAGAGAGAGAGAGAGAGAGAGAGAGAGAGTACGTATACCTACATGCGTGCGCCGAGTGCAGGAAACGCGTATATGCAATAGGGGACCAAATGCGCGCCGATCGTTTCTTTCTCGCGCTCGACGGATTGACTGCTTGACCCCGGGCGCGCGTTTCGTTCCGCCGCGCGAGCGCCAATTGAACAGAGAGAGAGAGAGAGAGCCGAGAGGGTTACGCGCCTGCGAAATCTCCGGTGCGGGTGGCCGGAGAGCTGCCCCCTCGGGTACTCGGGCTTCACCAGCTGCCAGGCTGTTTCGCCGGGCATTGTTCGCCGCGCGAGAACCCGAGTTTTATGCGGCGAAAATTTCGACGACCGTCGCCGAATCGCTCTCTGCGGCCTGCTCTCTCCGCGGGGAAATGTTTACGATCGCGGTGAAAATAAATTTCTATCGCGACCGGAAGGCCGAGAAGATTTACCGCCTGTACTTTAAATAATTTGGAATAACAACCGGTTTACTAATTACAGATTTTTCGTTCGCTTGATTCATAATTCCTTATCAGTTTTTAACACAGACACTTTTATCTCCGCGTATGAAAAGTTCACAAGAGCCACTTCACTCGTATTTCCAACTACTTTTATTATTTACTCTGCTCTCAGCAGATGCTCCTCCCGCATGATAATTTAACAGCCGTCAAGAGTGATAACTTCTTAGGAGATCGAGAGATAATTTTCAATATTAATCCACAGCTCGATATTGGCCAAGACGGCCTGGAAGGATGAGCTAATTACAACGGGTGCGAGCAGCCGGCCGCGGAAGCCGTCAATTATGTAACGACCGCACGTTAGGTGGCCGAATCTCGGCCAGGTTGCGTAGCGTCCTAGTGGAACAAGCGGTACTTGGACGAGAGATGCTTGGCGCAGGCGAATCGACTGAAACGCTCGCGGCTTTTCGTTTGCAAGGCGAACTTGCTGGTTTGCCTAAAACGTTTCTGTATGCGGTAACAGTATTTTATTCGCGAGAGTTTCGGTGGCTTCTCAGTCTTTTATCTCTTGCTAATGTAAAGTAACTTCAGGGTGGAGAATTAGATTTCTTGAAGTTTTTATCAGCTTTTTTTTTTTTTTTACTTTTATTAACTTTTTTAGGTTATAGATTTATCTGATGAAAGTGACAGCGATATTATCAATATCAGTTTTAGAAGTATTAACTCCTTCCGCATATTCCCAGAATCACGTGAAGTTTAATTAGGGCTCTACCTTTGAAGTTGCAGACAGGTTCTCTAATTTTTTCATAATATCTACAATGTTTGATTTGATTATCTCAACTGATTAGAGAACCAAAAAGCTCCCTCAAAAAGCGGCTTGTACTTTATGTAATCTTCTATATCAATATTTGTGCAGGCGCGTTCCATTTTTCAGCCTTCTCTAATCTAACAAACTCTTTCCTTGGGGGAAATTTCCCGAGCGCACTTCGGCAGCCTACTGTTACCAAGCGGATGGTTCCTATTTATCTCTGTACTTCACGTACCACAAACCTCACTCCATCTCCGTATTTTCCCAGACTGTGCTTATGGAACGGGGCAAACCTGATGTACGCAAACCCAATAGGATAAATCCTGATTAGGAAAACCAGCTCCGGAGATGACCGGTGTGTATTCGGACACTCGATCCCCGCACCTACCTCCCGCTCATATTGTAGGATATTTGTGAAAATACATCTAACCGATTGGGCAAAATTGCATAGGCGCAGGTCAACTTTGACGATCGGCCGAGGCTCTCCCGCCAATGCGTCGTCTAATCCCAATTGTACGAAAAGCTTGGAATCAGCACCGCGACACCTGCGACAGGCGCTTCTTCGGGTCAGTAACTTAAAACTCTCCTCGATGAATCAACGCGAACGCGTCGGGAAACGAAAACAAATCCAAGCGATTCCCCGAAAAAAAGAAGAAAAAAAAACGATTCGTCGTTCGAAACGCGCTTCGTAAACATCCATTACGCTGATGTCCAGCCGCGTGACTTAGTAGAGTCCACCTGGGCCAAGGGTGGGATCGAAGTTATGTCACGGCGTTCGGCGATTTTTGCGTCATCGATTCTCGTATATACCGCGCGCTGAACGAAAAAAAAAAAAAAAAAAAAAATATGCGTCGCCGCGCGCGTCCACGAAAATTGCCCAGGCGGCGCGGAATTACGACGCAATTTATACGCCGCGGCCGGCACATGCTCGGGCACGTGTGTTTGTTTGCGGCTCGCTGCGGCTCCGTGCACATGCAGCTGCGGTAAGCGAGCCGTTTGTCTATGTACGCGCAAGACAGTCTGGCGACTCTCGAGGAAAATGCGTGTCTCTCTCTCTCTCTCTCTCTCTCTCTCTCTCTCCTTCTCTCTTCCATCGAGCCGCTGGAGAGCGGAGGCAAGACCGCGTGTGGTGTGGTGCGTTGATCAATGACAACGACCGGAAAGGAATTTTTCTAGTTATCGATAATTATATGCTAAAATGCCGCGAGTCCTTTTTTTTTGCCTCCCCCCGCGAGAGCCCGTATCTCTGTCATTCGCCACGCCGCGAATAATCATGTGTATACACGAGTGCGCGACGCGATTATTTATTTTTTTTTATACATTTAAATCAGATGTGATATCGCTGTCTCGAGCTGTGCTTTATTGACGTGGGACAGCTCGAGGTGTTAATTAGACTTGATATATTTACGTAATTATATGCCGTAGGAGAGCTTGAAAGCGTTCCAAATGTGAATGTCCCTGGGGGTGCAGAGAGCTATTTGTCTTTTAAAGGAACTCGTAAGGCTATTAATTCTAAGCCATTTGAAGTTAAATATTTATGAATTGAAGCATACTGAAATTAGATGCATTTCTTCAATTCACCCAATTAATTAATAGGCTGGTTTCAGTCTTCATTTCCTTTCTACGATACATTGGACTTGATGGTTGATATTAAATGTGACTTACAACTCAATTCACAAAATTTTCTGATGAGCTTGGACGCATAGAGAAATAAATAGAGTCAATTTGAGACTTGTAATGCACGCAGTTACGTAAATTGAATAGCAAGCTGAGATACGTGACAATTGTGCCGAAATTTTATCGCGACGTAAAATTATCTTTTCGTTTTTGATCTGCGAATATGACTTACTTTTCGTAAGGTTCCGAGAAGTTGACTAACCACTGACGCTTAATTAAAAAATGCAAAAACAGCGATCGGCATATCGATTCCAAAAACTGCTGAAATTAGGTCTCCGACGTTTCATATCGGTCAGCAACTGCATGTTCGTGGCTTATCACAAAACTTGGAGCATCGAAAACCCGAATGCAGTTCTGCACGGAAGCGGCGGCGGCGGCGTCGGCGCATCGAGCACCGCCGCCAAGTCGCGGAGTTATCGCGGCCGATTCCCTCCCCGCTGCATGTGCGTGCATATTACCTGCCATTCTTTGACCTCCTTATATCCGGTGTTCACTCACTCTCCGCGTTAAGGCTAACGAACGCTTTGCGGAAAATTCGGAGGAGTGCCGGTTTATGGCTTTCGCGGAGATCGAGTCCTGCCGGCAGTGTATATTAACTACTCCGGCCGGCTGATCGCCGAGGCTTCGAGTCTAGTTTTACGACTGGATTTTATGACTCGACTGAGCTTCTGTTCTTAATTAATAACTCTGACGGACGATGCTACAAGCTACTCGTACTTTATAAAGTCTTTTATGAGCTGCGAATTTTTAATTTGCACTAAATAAATATGGGATTAATTTCGATTGACGCGTAATTTTCATTTCGTTATTGTAATTGGTTTTGATATCGTGCTTTTTCAAAGGTAACATTTATGCGTCAAAAGTTTAATTTTGTATAATAGTAAGTTTCAATTTTCCACACTTCTTAGCTTAGAAACAAATGGAAGACAAAGCGTTCTATATTAGGAAGAAGCAATGGTCAGCATAGGAATATATTTTCTAAGGCCAAATGAGAACAAGAACGTATTTTTTTATATTGACTGCAAAATTTATCACGTCTAGTGTAACAACACTCCATAAAAGTGTTCCCATAAAATTCCTCGAAAAAAAAATAAACTTAATGTATGCTCTAGTAGTATTATAGTAATAATTAATGTATTAAATTAAATTATTGAGACAATGAAGTTTCCGATAAAAATTGTTTTGATTGACTGGATAAAAAATATTGCTATTTTAAGATTTCAACCGGAAACTGAAAGTTGTATAATCTGGTGAATTCTCATTCAAAGAAAATGAAAATTTTTATACATTTTATGACATTTATTTACGGCTGAAGCTATTCGCATGACTAAATTTTGAGAGATGGGAAATAATTAAACTTTATTTGCTTTACTGGAAAAAAACTTTATAAATTTTTATAACTCGCAGGTTACGGCAGAACAACAGTTTTACAATACTAAGGTCCGAATTTATAGTCGATAATCAATACTCAGTTCTCAGGTTTTCAATATGGTGGCAATGTTAATTGTATATCCATATATATTAAGTTTCAAGCATTGAGTTTTGAGTTTCGACTATAAATTCGGACCTAATTTTTCATCATCGAGTGGACCAATACAGTTCTAGTTTATCTCATCACACCAGTAATACCATATTTTAATATATATCTAGTAATACTATTACTAGATCGTATTATTAATATAATTTTATTTTTTTCAATTGAATTTGAGGAAATCTCTATTACTCATGCATAATTGCCCCCTTAAATAAAAAAAAAAGATTATTATTAAAAACAACTTTTTTTTTAAACTTTATTAGAAGATTGAATTACCTACGAATTTTTCATTGATTAAATATTTTAAATGGGCCTCAAAGAATTGAACAACAGTTTGATACTGATCTATATACAGTACAGTAGTAACAGATTTATATCACTGCCGTCGACGTCACGTACATTTTTGGTAAGTCTATTTTAGGGCAATTTTTTTAAAGACTTTTTCAAAGATATTAAAATAATCATACGTCAATTAATATTTGATTCCGTAATAAATAAAATTTATCCTCAAATGATAATAAGTTAACCTGTTTAATAATACCGTTCGATAACGCACGCATCTCGGAGGTTATTAACCTTACAGTTCACGGGTCTCTCTTATAATTATCAAAGAAACTGTTTAAAATTAGGCTGTAGAATAAAAAAATAATTATTTCAACAAATTATAAATAAAAATTTTTACTTAAATTCTAAAGTCCATTATTTTTTGTCGTTTTCATAACAAATAAATTCATAAATCCGTATAGTAAATGGTGAAAATATTAGTCTAAAGATCAATGAATTTTACAGATATATCTATTGGATGGATTATTCATACTAAATTATTCTGTTAATTAATACTATATGAATAAGATCTGCTTGATAGTGAACAAAATAGAGACAATCGAGCTGATTACAATTTCCAATAATACTTACGGCGCTATCAGTCTGGATTGCATCGTAACTTATATTATGAAAATATGTTGCATAAATTGTATATAATCCGCAATCAGAAAGTTGAAAATTTGATCTAGATAAAACGCGGTATCAAGTGATTTTGATAAGTTTTGTGTGAGAAATGGTAGTTCATTGACCTCTCAGGCTAGAATTTCTCTGTGTGGGAAAGCGTCTGATTTGGTAAATTATTGATATATTACCGAGATACGAATAAAAATCAACGATTTCGGCATTTAAAACTTCCACCACTCTAAATAACTTATTAATAAGTAAAAATAATATATATCACGTGCCTTAACCCATCTCAATTCTCTCGAGCAATTCCCTGCATCATTCACAATATGACTTCTGCATATACACTGCATTCTCGCACGTAGGTCTGACCGATTTCTCTGCTATGGAAACTTGTAAGGACCAGCTATCGAATATGTTGAACGTTGACTTTTTTCCCACTTATACCCACGTTGACATGTTAAAATGACAAGTTCGATTAGTTTATATATTTTAATAATTATGTAAACATTTGAACGATGCTTAAAGTTTTTAGCATAAGAAAGGAATTAATTTAGGGGAAATTTACAAAATAAATTAGTGTGTTACTAAATCTTCCCTACAATACTTACAAATTTCTAACTTTTATTGATTTATACTATACATTGAGAAGAAAGTTTAGTAAAAATTACCATACTGTCTAGTAAAGCCACCACAGACTGTCAAAACCCAAAAAATTACCGTACTTTATAGGAAAATTTACCAAACAGTATAGTAAAATTTCTTAGATACATAGGAAAATTTACTAAACAGTATAGCAAAATTTCTTATAAAGTATAGTCATTTTTTGGGTTTTGACAGTCTGTGGCGGTTTTACTAGACAGTATGGTAATTTTTACAAGATTATTTGTAATTTTTACTATATTTCTTCTCTCAGTGTATGAATTCTGAAACGAGTACATTTAATTTTTCGTTATGGATTAAAAAGTCTAAAATTTGTTTGCATAATGAATTATACGCGATTCTTTCAGTGTTGTTTCAGCCCATCGCTCCAGAATTTAATTCCAAAGTTTAGACGGCAGAAACGAAAGAAAATTACGAAAAATTGTTAGCAGGGAGTAAAATTCTCATCTCAATACCAAGGGACAAACTTCACGATGAACTTATTGTACTTGTCGAAATTCCAGTCTAAAGGAGTTAGTTAAATTCCCATTTTGGATACCAAGTGGCAAACTTGATGATGAACAGGTTCGAGGGACCATACATGCATTTCTCGAAATGTATAATTTAAGCACCTCTTTCGAAGTTCGTTGAAGTTTCCCACTTAATTGGTACCAATACGCGAGTTTTCCTCAACCCCGATCGTCAGGCACCGTACTGGTGCATAGACAGGCAGAACCTCTTTCTCTGCTTTCCGAACGTAGCCATTGGACCCGCGAGAGCTGAGCCGCGACTCTGGTCATATGCCTACCATTTCCCACGCAGTCCACTGTACAAGCGTGCGCTGACCTGAAGTCACAACGCGAAGATCGTTAAAAGCCGTCAATGCAAGGCAATGAACCCATCGACTCGCCGGTCTCTCAATCCTTTTCTTTCTCCCACCCTTTCTATCTCTCTCCCACTCTTTCTATCTTTTTCCCACTCTGTCTATCTCTCTCTTTACGCGTGCGCGGTAAGTTGCCTTTCCCTCGTTATATATGAAACGTCCGGAGTGACATTTCGCGCATAATGCGCGCAAAAATTCTGAGGGAGCGTCCACTTTGAGGGGTTGAGCATCTCTATTTCGAGACGTTGTCGCGAATGTGAGCGGTACCTAAGATGTTACCGTGAATTTTGTGTGTTTTAGCGTTTTGGTAGAAATTTATTGTTTGTTTTATACGGGAGAAGGGGTAACAAGCTGGGCAAATATTAACAATTTTTTTTGTTTAATAAAATAAATAATTGTTCGTAGTTGAACTAATATTTACACACGAATGGGGGTAACGTACATATTTCCAAATTCTATTTGCACGTAATTTTGATCCTATTGATACTTTTTAATTACTTTTTATGTAAATTTAAATTAAAACAATATTTTGAAAAAAAAGTTTTTCAAAGAGAAAAAGAAAATATATAGCTTTAGGATAACTCTGGTACGGAATACGCTGGTCACAATTTTCATGGAACCTCGCTATATTACACCAGAAATTTTGTTACGCAATGAAGGTCAAAGTCCAGCAGATCTGGTCATTAGGTGTGTCATTGTTGAACTTTGTATCATGTAGTGCCATGTGTGGCTTAGATAATCTGACTTCAAGTCTGATATAGGATGGTTCAGAAAATTGAAGCAAACCTTTTTTATTAACAAAGTACCGAATTTAACGAAAACTCCAAATTTGATTTTGACCCTTCGATTACACAGTCGGGGGTAAAACCACCCATGAATCGAATTTAACTTTCTATATTTTTTGCTACGTTTTAACATTATATTTTTTCTCAAAAAGTATATAAATACATTGTTAAGATATTCAAGCTTATCCGTGATTTTTTTTTGTTACTCGATGTTCGAAAAGAAAGTGTGTACTCGAAGGGTTAACAGTCATACAAGAAATTATAAATTAGAGAAGGGCAAAATTGCCTCGACATCTTCTCAAATAAAATAAAATCCGATTATTTACATCAAAGATAATTAAACTTTTGAGCTCAGAATGTAGGGTGCAACGCCTTGAGCATTATGAGCGGATCTATTAGTTTTTTTTTTTTTTTTTACACAACCCGAACATTTTCGCACGCAAGCGTATAGACACGTGATTAGGCCGGCAGCACGATTGATAGATCTTTACCGATTTGCGCGCGCTTTGATTCCGGTCGAGCAACTTGCACCTACGCCCCCCCTTAAAAAGAACCGGAAAACCTGTCTATCGAGATTCCTAATGAGATCGCAGATAGACTCGCTTATCGGCCTGTGTGCACAATTATCTCACCGCGAATAATGATAAGGGATTTACGATCGCGCCACAACTTTGGCTTATTTGTCCGATGTTATTTCTGGATTTTTCCTTTTTTAGTCAGGCTTCTTGCCTTGTTTTTTCCGACGAGGCGCGCGCTCGCGTCTCTCTCTTTCTTAGTAGCTTATTTTTAAAACGCGGAATTGCTGGAATCGACTAACTCGAATTGCTATGGGAAAAAGGAGGGTAATTAGTGAATTAGATTGCGATTATCTTGCTTTAGCACAATTCTGTAAAAGACTTTTGACTAAAAAGATTTGCGGTGATAAAAGGTTTTTTTTTTTTTTAATTTAATCGTTAAATAATTTTCTTGTAAAATTTTTAATTAAAAAGTCATCAAAAATTTTAATAAATTAACTTTTATAGAGAGCAATTCGTGAATTTTTTGATTGACTAGTTGAAATTGTGTGAAGAATACAATTTTTTTATTTCCTATGTAATCTTTATAGTTTAGCCATTAATTCTATCTCTTTTATATTCATATTTTGCAAAAATATATGATAGATGCATTGAATATAATAATATAATTTATAAACTGAAGGCAATCTGTAATATCTGTCACCATTCAAAAATATCAATTTTTTTTAACAGTTATTTGCAAATAAAAAATGTTGATGTTAGATGAAACCAGTAAAAGAATTTTATTTTATAAATTAAGCAGCTCAATGCGGTAAATTAGGCCTTGCTTAAACGCACGAACGCATTTCTTTTAAAACGCTGCATTACGAAGAGTCGTATTCTGAGAATCTTGTTTTCGACATCCAACGCGCGTCCCGATCAATATTTGATGGTCTCATCGATTGGGTGCGTGGAGCTGCGATTTAAAAGAAACTATACGAACAAACAAAATTGTAAAAACTGATGAGCCTGCAGTACCGTTCAAGAACGCACCGAGTATTACTGACGTACATAATATTACAATCAGGAATCGGCGAGCGGTCATTGCTCGACTAACCTCAACACAACATTGAAAGTGACACACGAACTTGCTGTTCGATTCAAACGCGTACTGAATACTTCGTTTTCTTGGGAGAACAATGATGTTGCTACTTATCTTTCTTCCTTTGAGCATTTTAACTGTAACATTTTTCAATCTATTTCTTTTTGCAAAAAAATAAATAAATAAATAAATAAATAAATAAAAAATAATATTTATAATTGTAATATGTTGTAAGATATACAGAAGTGCCTTAAAAATGTTTGATAAATTTATGATTTGAAAACATTAACTACTTTATCAATTGTACTATACCGATTCATACTGGAAATCAAATTTGAATGAATTAATGGCGAATTTTTTTAAATATAATATGCGATTTCAAAGAAAAAGTATTCTCTTAATTTATTTTTGTACTTTCTTCAACTAAATTGAAATTATAAAGAAAAGCAATAATAACTTTAAAATTCATTCTACAGTATTCTTGATACGTGCATTCAGTGCATAAAATATAAAGCATTATTATAAAAAATGTATTACTTTATAAATATAAATTCATTACGTATTGTCATTTAAATCGTTTACTTAGGATTTTAATAAAAAAAAATTGAATCTACCAGCTCTTCTTGTAATGCAAAGTAAAAGTGCAGTAACTGAAGTAACACTGACACCTGCTTGCAACAATCAATAAAAACCAACTGAAATGGATCATCTACAATTATAAAAGATATATTTCAAATACATAATACATGAGAATAAGAAAAATGTTGTCATTTTTTCGTACAAAAGCTAAAATAAAATATCGTTAATCCAACCATGACAACTATAATGAAATTACGTATTTATAGTTTATTTTGAAAACTAATAAATCACAGATTACAGCAGTCCGAATTTCCCCTTTCTTTCGTTCGTGTAACAATGAAAGGAATCAGGGCGTCCTCCGGCGCAGAGCCTGAATTCTGGTCCCCCCGTGATGAAATAGCAGAACCCTCGAGCGGATAGAAAAAAAAAGTATTATGTGCGGCACAGACAACACATATACATACCATATTGAGACGATCGGTATGCAAGTCAACGCTTTCGCGCGACTGCAGTGCAGCCACGCCGGCCGGCAATCAGAACCTTCGTCCCGGTCGTTCACCGGTAACTGCAATACTCGGCTCGCTCGGTGTGTCTTGAGTGCGTTCGCGAGCCGCTTTGTATACAAAACATGTACTCTTTTTCTCTCGGGCAGCACTTGACGGCGACCGAGCAAGTAACTTTTGGCTCGTGCCCATTAATTAATTAATAAGCGAGCATCCTGAATATTTTCCCCGGCGATTATTCGCCGAGCGGGTTCAACAGTCTTTTTTCTTTTTTTATTTTTATAAGTGGTTGCGCTAATTGATCGAGGTGGAAAGTCTTGAGATTGTAGAAGTTGGACTCTGTTGAAAATGTGAAGAATGCCTTCTAGTGCTGTTTGTATTATTAAAATTGTTCATTTTTATTTGTTCGCGCTTTTTTTAATGAAATATTGTACATATCCTCTTTGTAAAACGATTGATCGACGACAGGAATTTGTTTTAATACGAAAATGAGAATCAGAGGATGTAGATTTGAATTACATGGAGTCTTTGGTCTCGACTCATCTAAAAATATGATCTGTATTATCATTTCAAATCATTTATTCTATTAGAATTTTGCTAAAGTTCGCTCTCATCTTTGGATATCAGAACTAATTCTAAAAAAGTTTTTTTTATTTCTATCAAAGTGTTTAAGGCACAACAAGGCCTAAACAAAGCACCTCGAAATAGTCAAATTATTGGAAAAAATACTGAACGAGCCAACGTGCAAAACTTTTTTTTATTTTAATCAGGAACGTCATGTATTTATGTCCTTTGATTTTAAAAAAGCTAATTAAAAGTTAATTAAAAAGCTACTATAAAAATGCTTCAAAGTGGGCAAGATATTTTTTCTGTTATAGACAATATTGATATATTATTATAATATTCAATACAGAACTTTTCAAATTTATTTGAAAAGAGGGGTGTTTATTTGTTTATAGTAACATACATTGGATACAAATTTATCGCAAAATTCCACAAATTTTCAATTGTTCAGAAATCACTTTATTGATAGCAAATGCTTCTAGTTAACGTAATTTTCTTTACAATCGCGAAAGTAACCAGATAATTTTAAGTGATTTTAATCTGCATCGCACAATAATTAAAGATGCATATCTGTTCAAAACCCTGTAAATAAGAGTAAAGTAGAATATTTGTTATTTCAATACTTTTA
Organism: Ormyrus nitidulus; assembly: GCA_900474335.1. Taxonomy (NCBI): domain Eukaryota; kingdom Metazoa; phylum Arthropoda; class Insecta; order Hymenoptera; family Ormyridae; genus Ormyrus; species Ormyrus nitidulus. The sequence goes on along the minus strand of UCOL01002575.1, from coordinate 6,597 downwards.
AATTACTTATTTTAATCGTTATATCACGAACTTTATAACTTACATTAAGAAGATTGATCTCAATGGATTACTGCGGATAGATTTTTTTATGACAATTAAAGATAAGGTTTTGTCATATTCAAGTAGAATATAAGTTTTGCGAATTTTGATAAAATTATTACGTGTTTTGTGGCAAGTAGCATTACAAGCGACAAAATAAACGAATGAAAAATAAAAATTACTATTTTTGTCAGAAAAATAAATATTTTCAACAATACTTGTTACAAACTTGCGAAACTTCGCAATGTGCATTCTCGTCATAGCGGACATTAATTTTTTAATAATTCAAAATGCAAGAGAATTTTATCAATCGAAGTAAGGAAAAAAAGTTAAGCGACTCTTAAACCAAGAAAATCTAAAGCATGCTTTGCTCATTACGCGCGTCGCATCGTAATAATTACGCTTCTGTTATTTTCTTGGCTGCTTCCAGGAGTATTTGCTCGACGTTGCGGCGGTGGTTTCGTAACGAAATCAACGTCTGCAATAAAATACGTGAAACCGGCAGAAATGTTAATGTGTTCGGCAGATTGGCAGGACGACGGGGGAAAAAAAAAGAAACGCCGGACACTGGCGGCGCTTCCTATTCGTCTCCGGTTTCGCCTCACAATAAGTAATTTCTTTCTAGTCGTCGCGGCAGTTATATGATCGCTGTCACATCATGCGAGGCTTATGTTTGCATGTGAAAGACGGAAAGCCATGGCGCCAAATTCCTCGCGACACGAGGAAACACCGGGAAAAAGTTACTGAAAATTTTTTTCATTTAAGAGCGCGGTATTTTCAGTTTAGGCCATTTTAGAAAAACTTCTTTTTGTCACGAATTCAATTTTAACAATGTCCAAATTATTAATCGATTAAAGTGTAAATGAATGAGATTACAATTTTGAAGAATTGTGTATGATTTTCAATAATTTTCGCAACCAAGTATAAGCTAAGACTGTTTTTTTTTTTAATAAATAAATTTAGAAAATTAAAAAAACAGAGAGTAAAAATAAACTCTCTTTGCTTGATAATCATTATGAAGATACTGCGAAAAAAGTAAAAAAAAATAAAAATTGCTTGTTTCAACAAAATTTATAGTCGCCATTCAATTAAGCTTCAAAAACTATATTTTTAATTTTGTATATGAAATTTTTCGAAACTCTAAGAGTTACCTTAAAAAGTAATATAATAGCAACAAGTCTTGTTATTTATAAAGTTATGCTGACAAAAACGAATGAGAAAGTACTATAGGAAAATAAGTAAAAAATATCAAAGTTTCAGAATTCTAGCAACGCCATGTAACATTAGCCCCTCGCGTAGTTTTGCACATTTATACGCAATAACACAGGGACATAAAGGAGAATCGATACGTTGACCTGGTGAGTTCATGAACCTCGGCGCTCGAATTCTACTCTCCCTTTTTTTCATTCCACTCTTCTTCTCTTCTTTCTCTCTTTTCTCTCTCTCTCTCTCTCACTCTCTCTCTCTCCTTCTCTCTCTTTCTGCGAGACAAATATGTATGCTTTGGACGCCGCTCTTCCGACAAACGTGAATAGCGAACGGCGAAAAATGATGTCCAATTTGTGATCAGCGCATGGGTTTAAAGCACGCTTTAATCCTATGGTTATTACCATAAAGGTGCGCGCGGTCACGATCGCACCATTCGGCGCTCACCGTTTCCGCGAAGAAAAGTTGCGTAAATTATGTCAGAGAGGCTAAACGACGTATTTATTATGGCTTCCTGAACATACGCCAAAACAGCTAATTTAGATATTTTCATGTGCGTGTCGGCTGTTTAGCATTTTTTTTTCTTTCGGGAGTCATTGAACGCGCGCAGCCGGACCTTATTTTTAATTCAGGACTGCTTGAGGCGACGTCATTGATACAGATAATTATACAAATGAAAGGAAAATTTGACTGGTCTATTTTGGCATTGTAAAAAACTTTGCCCAATACACATGATTAATTTAAATAAAATTCTGTCTTGCTATTTAATCGTTGACAGTTAGAATGACATTTTTTATTTAAGGTTTGCCTAGGGTTCATTTTGTTTTTGTAAATTGTTGATCTTCTTCAAGATTTAAACAAAAATTATGCAGAAAAACGCATGTTTAATCGATTAAAATAATAATACGTTCAAAAGCACATCAAAATACAAAAATAAAATGCATCATTAGATTACGTCATTTTTTTCTATACTTCTAGATTGCGAATTTGATGATGTTTTTCTGATGTGTAGAGAAAATGCAAAAATAAAATTGCTTTTGTATAACAAATATGAAGAATCGGAAAAACTTATCACTTTTTACAGTCGAAAAAATTTCGGTGCTTCTTTCTATTTTTAGAGCAAGTTATTTTTGATGAAATTTAAATGGAAAAAAAATCGTACGGTTTGTTCTCAAAATAAAAAAAATTTACGACAGAGAACTAAGTTAAAAAAAATGATAAAGAAGCGAACAAGAGTGCAAAAAAAAGGGGGGGGGGGAAGATACACACGTGCGGACTCGCGCCTCTTACCCGTTCAGCTAACATTTTATTTATTTCGCTGCTTTATCCTAATAAACTTGAAAAGCATTAACTACTTTTTGGTAACGATTGTTAAAGTAGCAAGAGATCCACTCTATTTTTTGTAACTGTTTACCTACATCGTACTTAAAATTTTTTACTTTGGCTGTCAGTAATGAAACCTTGTGAAAAGCCTTGGATACACGTTTTCTGGTTCCCGATTAAATAAGCCTTTCAAATCTGTAAACAACAGATACTTCCACGAGCCACGCGGGATACTTAAGCTTCAAGTCATTCGAATTGCTATTATATCGCTTGGTACATGATAGTCTCAATTTGCAGATTTATTAGTATACGTTCCGCTTGATGTTGTCGGTAGATTGTTTATGCACGAAAGAGCTTCACATGTATTATGCATAAGCTTTGAAGCTTTATCCGTCGTCTATATATAGTTGAAGTTTACTTTAACTATAAATAGATGTTGCAATTTCGGAAGTCTGATGATAAATACAGTTCTGTAAGCGTTAAATCACGTAGGCCACGATAACATTAGTTGCTATATTTATTACGGAGGAAAACAGCTGTAGAGAAAAGTATCGACTCACACGCTGCGAACCTTGAAAGTGACTACGTATATTCGAAATTTTTTCGACACGTGTTTGGAACTTAACAGGTGTTATCACACAAGCAGGATGCATATTTTATAAAAACTTTAAAAAACTGTGGTTTTACTGTTTTAGTCAACTAAAATATAACAAACTGCCTTGCTTATATGTTTGTTTTTGCACCATAATGCAGCAAGGACGAATGTCCTCGCAAATCTATAGGGTTTTCCCTACCTCGTCTTTCACGCTTCATCAATTTATGTATCCTTGAAATGGAAAGACAAAAAAAAAAAGAATAAGGATAGGGTAAAAAGCGACAAATGCTTGGGAAATATCCAGACGAATATGTTGTTTACCTAAACGTGAGTTAGATTTTGGAAGGAGTTCAATGAATGATTGCTAAAGGTGGTCTTTCACGTTTCTTTTCCACGTTCAAACGAGTATTAAGACGCAGTTTCGTGCAGCTTTTTTTTTGCTGTTAAAAACGAATATATCAGTCACACTTAACTAAATGGTCAAGTGGTTAGAAGTTGCTTTAAATATTGTAATTTTATTAATTCATGTATCTCATAAAAATTTCAGCCATTCGCGCAGATAGCTTTACCGCTTTACATTTGCGAGTAAAGTTAATAATAGCTATAACTGATGTAATAAAGAAATAAAAACGTCAAAACACGTTTCTTATAATAGATATTTAATTGAGCGATCTTTAATTATGAATGGCGTTGACGCGATTAATGAATTGTAAACACGGGTCATAGAACTATTACTTTTTTGGCATTTCCTTTTCTGCACGTTTATCCTCTTGGATACGTTCAAATAAAATCGCAAAATCAGCATTATTCAACGTTATTCTAAACTGAACAAATAAAAAATGAATACGATGATAAATTAAATTCTTTTTTCTCAAATAACGTTCCTTTTTTAATGTTTGTAAAAGAACTTCAGTACTCGTAGTATGTAATTTAATTGATTATATTATCTAACTAAAATAAATAGCTTCTTATGAAAATTTAGTATACTTTGAGTAAAACAACATTTTTTATAAACTACGTAAATTTAACGGCACTACAAATTAGAGGGAATCAAAATATTTATAACTATTATGGAAATTGAAAGTGGAACTGTGGTTCTTTGTGAGACGAACGGTTGTATGACGCAACTACCTCTGGCATCTTACATATGCAGTGCCAAAAATCAACCTTCGCTGACGTAAAAGATCAAATCTCTATCTCTATCTTTCTCTAAAGGTATATGGGAATAAGAAACACTCCTGTCCTACGAACATTGGGGGGACATACAGATAGTCGAACTTTCCACTTCTATCATCTCTTCATAAGTGCGTTTGAATTAACCTGTAGCACTTTATGTATAGATATAGTTTATGGGGATGCAATACATTTTATAGTTATGCCATACAATCTACTGTCTAGTTACGCTATGCGGATGTCGTAGCAATCACAATAGTTTAAAAGAAGCTCTTTTTACAATTAAAATTGTAAACCATACCAATTGTGAATATGCAAGGGGGGAGGGGGGCGGGGGAGTGCAGAACCTTAATCATGTGGTGTGGCAATACCCACTATTAGATACGCAAAGAAAGGAATAATATAGTCTAACAAATTTTTTTAGTATGAAAATAATCTGTTAACTGATGGTTTTTTCTGTCAACATTTTTTATTCACTCTAATGTTTCGATCTCAATAGATAATAAATTTTGCTAGATGAAGCTTTGATTAATTTTTGGAGTCGTTGTAAAAACCTGTTATAATTGTATTTTGAGGTGTCAGGAATAAGAATAAATGGTTTTTGATAAATGTCTGTATATGGATGTATTTTTAGTGTTTCCTTAGTTTGGTGGTCTATACCTAAAATGTGGTTTACAAAAAATAACCTGAAAAAGAACGAATAATTATTAAAGTCCAAAAGTACTGAATGAACGGAAATTTCGAAAATTGATGCTACAACTTTCGGAAACGTTCCAACGTTTGCACGCGTCTCCCCGGAGACTGGAAAAGGGAAACGCTCGCTATTATTTTCTCTTGCTTCTCGTTATGGAATGACGCAATCCGAGAACCGATATGTTTACGTCGCGTCAGCTCCCGGCGCGAAAAAGAAGAGTGGAGCAGCTCTTCTGGATTCGGTCGCGCACAAGTGTTGCCAACGGACTCGTCCACGAGCTGCATGTGCAGGGGCGCGAAAGACAACAAGGTGAATCCAGAGTAAACAGAATTCAAGGTTAAACGATGACGGCGTGCAACGTATACGTGCAGCGAGCGAGTTCGCTCATGGTGGGGCGTCATTTATGCGGGGGTGACCTTCCGTGTGAAAAAAAAAAAAAGCAGAGTCCTGAAGAATCCTCGCACGTGTTGGACCGAGCGTCCGCATGCGAGACCTTCAGACTTTCCTGTATGCATCATCGCCGTGCTTTTTCATTCTCAAGTTCTTCGTAAACTTGAACTTGGATCAATCGTTTTGGTGCTTGCGAGGATGTTAGGTTTTTCCCTCGTTAGAGAAATCGTGTTTGACGAACAGTTAATAATAAAGTAAGATGATGGTAATAGTATGAATAGGTAATATAAAAATATAGTATAAATATAATATAATAGTAATACTAGTTCATTATACTTACTTTGTGGAGGCTTCATAGTGATAACTCAAGTACTATTTACCATGTTACGTGTTATAATATATTATAATTTGTAGATAGCGATACTGCCCGTTTAAGTGTGAATAAATAAATAAATGTATTACAAAATATAAAACGTTGTGGACGCAACATTCGGCAAGAAAGGTCCATCTATAAAACCGGTGCACTTAGCGCTACTAAATAATTTGTTATTTTAGTTAACGATTGCTATTTGATAGATTTTGTAATTTATCTTAAATCTTTTTTTCATAGAATTAATAAAGTTTAATCAACGGTAGATTCTTTCAAGAGGAATACGTATTATACAGCTAATACATAAATAAATGAACGCATAATACTAATATTAATCTTAATGACCTTACTAAAAAATGTTGACCAATAACAGTTAGAGATTCTTATTCTTACAGGCAACATTATCCTGGTAGAATTCCCAGCATTGAAAATGGCCAGGAAAATAGTTAATAGACAAGTTCTGTTAAAAATATTATTTAAACTTATTCACTAGACTATTAGAACTATGAGGGAAATATATTGGATATGGTGCATTTGCCGAACCTGCCGCGGAATATTGCCATATTGTTTATTTCTTATAGAACCAATATATTGCAAACTAGCTTTTCTAACATAGTGCCAATAGTTTCGATTTTTACGCGGGTATATTTTCACATGATTTCTCTATTAAATGGGCTGATAATTTTCTTTCTAAATGAATTTAATACGATCAAATGAAAACTTGCTACTCTTAAAGAATTCGTGGATTAAATATTAATGAATGGAATTACTTCCATCGCACAATTACACTGAGAGTAACTCTAACCT
>UCOL01002574.1:0-24559 GCA_900474335.1 Ormyrus nitidulus | reverse complement strand
TCAATCGACATGTAAATCATTAGTAATAACTATATTTAAATGTTTTTATTAACTTTTGCTTATTAAATGCATAAAAGAGACTTGACTGTACACTATAACAAGCGGGAGTTCGTTGAATTTGCCGGTTTACAGTTTTTTCAAATGTGAATTACAGTTTCTATAACTAATCATAAAGAAATAAAATTAGCAGATTCTATAACTAATCATAAAGAAATGGTTAATTTATAGATTTAAATAAAGTAACGTTGAATGTTTATTGTAAGGAAGTAGTTTTCGACTGATTTTTTGTTGCTATCAGTTTTTTTTCGCATCGCTGTAACGAGTTGCGCGTCAACATTCCCTGGAGCAATTTTTCAAGAAGCCAAATCATAATTGATTGACAAATACCAGTCTTCAAGTAAGACATAATCATTCTGGAAAAACGTTAAGAAAAAGAGGGTTGCCTCCCAGGGCCCATGCAATTTTCCGAAAATGGGTCAAATTTTTTATAAAACATAAATTGCCCCTCAGTTTTGTGGGACAGTAATCGGAAATTCAAAATTATGCAAAAGCGAGCGTCCACCCCGAAATGGCTTATTACCCGGTATAATAAGAGTAGCCCACTTGAAAAGTTCGTCAGTCGCAGCATCGATTCGGTACCATCTGTCCGCGTTTAACGGTGAATATTATCGGGATCGGGTTGGAGTCTCGCAAAATAAGCAGACGACGACGACGTGGACAGGCGGCATTACGAGCAATCAGCAAATCCTTAAATATCCGGGCCGAAAATACGGGTTACCCGAATCCTCCCGTTTCGCGCGGACAGTTAGAGAATGCAGGAAGAGGCGCGCGGCGGCAGATGTCCCGAATGGATTCGTGCAATCAGCCGAAATTATCGTCGCGCCGATGTGAGGATGAGTCGGCCGGCGACTCCCTCCCCCAGGAGCGTAAGCGAATCATTTAGACGCGTGTATGTGCACCGAGGAGGGGCCTTAATGCCCCCGCGCGCCGATGCATTTATGCATGAGATCGAATTTCGCAAAATGTATGTTTACGAATTTTTGATTATGTTTTTTGAGTTCGAGCTCGCTGCTTTTACGGGAGTTTGTTTACACTGTCAAAAACGTGATAAGTATTAAGGATCGTTTTTCTTTTCAAAAGCGCGTTATAATAAAATTTAATGGTGAGTTACCTAAGGAAGATGGTACGTAGTTATATATGGTACTGAATCTTTCTTCAGCTATTTTTGAGTAATAGAATTATAGTATTTTTGGATACAAGTGCGAGAAAGTGATTTTACCCTCGTGTGGCCGTTTTCCCGAAAAGGTAACACGAGCTTAAAATCACGTTCTCGCTCGTGTATCGAACAATATTTTTTGATTCGACGTGTGCAGGGCATACGTTATTTTTCTTTCCTGATTGTTTCTCAATTTCGCTTTCCTGAGTCTATTTCTTATTTGTGTACCTATTTAAAAAAAGTTGTAAAAAAGTTGTTTTAGTACACTTATTACCACTACGAATTTTTTCAAATTTTTAGAGGTGGTGCGTCTAACTTAAAAAAAAATTAGAAATCGCTTCTTTTCACAATTTCCCTAAATTTCACGAATCCCTGAGGTTGACAATTTTTTTTATCAAAATCTTAGTAAAATAGTCTATAAACCAGAAATTGAATATGCTTTTTAACACCTGAACACGACTATTCGTAGCATCAAGTGCAAGTTTATCTTTTTTATTTGTAGTATCGTACTATCGTAACAGCAGTATAAATACCGACAAATAGCGTTATAGGAATTAAAAATACCTATTTTGTAGGTTTTACATTTGAAAGTACCTTTTAAATAGGTATTTAATTTTTTTCATCTACCAGAAATATTTTTAAGTCGCATTTTAATTGATTATTTTTTACGTGATTGAAATGGTGTAGAGGAAAGCCAAGACATTGTTCAGTTTCAAGAGAAATCTCGCCACATTAAAAAGGATTTATAAATATTACATTAAGTATATAACTCTTTATCAACCAGTAAATCAGGCATCATTATATACTGCTGCAAATGTGCGAATGCAAAAATTGTCTGTAATATTTCTTAATATTTATATGTATTATACCAAATTATTTTTAATCTTCGTTAACATATATTTCTTTGCACATTTGTAAAAATTTATAAGAAATTTTTATTTGTTAATTTCAATTTTTATATAATATTTTTTATTACGAACACAATTTTTATTAACCATAAAAAAAATTTTTTAAAGTATCTATTATGATTAGTACATTCCTGTTTGTGAATTTTAAAAAGTAATTTAAAAGTTTTTTTTAATGTATGCAATAACTATATGAAAATTTATTTTATAAATTTTTGTAAATGTGCTAAGAAATATATGTTAACAAAGATTAAAAATTTCTACCTTACAATTTATTGCCTTATCCCCGTAAACATGAGAGAAGCAAACTCAACAAGCAAAATGGCAGCAAACAACAAAAACAGTCGTAGACTTTATTGCTCAAAGAAGGTCGAAGACAGAAAGAAAAATGTCACGAATCTATTAAAATTAACAATTTTAATAAATTCGTGACATAATTGCAAGGCGGAAATAGTTTTTAGAGTATTTATATACACTGCCGGCCAAACGATTGGAAACACTGTTGAATTTCAAATCCAAACGAAGTGTTTTCAAACTTTTGGCCGTCAGTGTATGTATTGTAAAGTCATTTCAAAAATAATTGAGTAAGTACAATTTCAAAGTAAATATTAATTGTTAATTGTTAAGCAAATACTTTTATATTTTAATTGAATGTATATATATAAATATATTGATTGAAGGTGATTCTACAAAAAGACAGTACAAGAAGTACCAAATTTTGCAATGGCTCGTATTTTTTTCACTTTCTTTTATAACATTCTTATTAATTTTTCAACAAAAATCATGTACTGCAGAGCCGCTAACAATTGCTGCCATCGGCATTATATCAGGTATCATGGGTATAGTTGATTTTATATGGGATAAAGCAGATAGAATAAAAGAAGAAAACGATCGTCAGACTGCAATTCAACAATTTAATAATTATAATATACAAAATCAAATTATTCAAATGTCAAAGTCAATAATTCAATCAATTGATGAATCAAACGACAGACAAACTCTAAACCAACTTTTACGCGAACTTTCTGAGGAAGTTTTCATAATAGAGAACTGGTATAAAGACATGATGCGTTATAATAAAACCAATTCAAACAAAATTGCACGAGAACTAATTATTCCACAGGCTAAAGCGAGGATATTGAACCAGCAAACGGATCACGTTTTCACTTAAATAGGATATACGCGTTATTTTTAAGTAGAGAACAGCACATTTTGAAGCTACTGGGCAGTCTAAAAAAGGTATTTAAATCACAGTAATACAGAAACATAAAAAAGTTGAAAATATATTATATAACTATAAATTTTTTGAATTAAGGGATTCAAAAATACTAATAAATAAAAATGTACAAAAAAATTATGATTACACTTTATATATATTGTTATATATATTGGTTACACTATTATATATATTGTTATATATTATTTTGGTAGATATAAGAGCTAAAAAGTTGTGATACTAAGATTTTTTTAAATGTAATTTAGATGAGGAATGCTATAGAATGGCTAATTGTAAAGATGACATGTGGGATTGCGATAATACTTTTAAACTGGATACTTCTCAAGTATTAGATATTTGTTATACAGTAAGTTAGTTATTAAAATAATGTTAGTAAAGATCTGAAAAAATGATTTAAGAACACTTTTTTAGACTACCGGCAGTGATCGCAAATTTAATTACGGAGAAAAGCGTTATATAAGTGATGATACAATTATTGAGCATTATGGGCATATAAAAACATGTACAGAACTTAATCAGAGAAAATTTAGACTTTATCCGTCCTTCTGCGAGTTATGCACTTGTACGTGTGAACAACGTAGACTCCGTAACGTAATTTCTGGCGAATTTATTAGCTTGCAACCAGTTTTCTCTAATATTAACAAAAATAGGTAAGTCTGAAAAATATTTTTTAGGAATTTTCTAACATAACCCGCATATAGTGAAATCGCGCAACTGATTTTTGTTTTCATGTAGAGTCGTTACAGGAGCAAGATTGGTAAGGAAAAACAATGCAATTAGAATAGAAATTCAAGAAGGAACTTTGGGTCCAATGGCTACTATAGTTAATGGAAGTGTGTCTTGGGTTTCCAATGATGCTCCTGGACCTACAACTGATGGTATCATCTTATTTCTACATTAATTAATGCTCATGATTTAATACTGATCTTTTTTTACATGTTAATCGTAAGTTCTATGAAATTACTTGGAGAGGAAGAAGATATTTTAAGTTAACAGATTTAGAAGCAGACTAGGGTTCAGTTGTAGTAGGATTGCAGTTTGGAAAGTATTCGGAAACTGATGATGGTATTACTATTACTCTTGTACTGCATACAAAAGCTTTTAACTTTGAAACTGGAAAATTGTTAGTGGAAGAAGCTCGAAAACTTTATCTTCAAATTATTTATCGCAGAGTATTTTTTTTTTCATTTTTTGTGAAATATGTTTTCGCAGGTCAGAAGATGAAGAAGATTTTTCTATTGAAGACCTAGACATCCCAACTTTGGCTCCAGGAAAAAGCGTTGCATTAACAGTACCAGATAAACGTATAAGGTTGACTACTACGGGGATGAAACAAGATTTTGGCCAAACTATTGTTCCATTCTTCGATATGCAAGAAGTTACGACGACTATACCTACACCGATGTCCAGAATAGGACTTTATTATAAAAGATATGAAGGTTACGGTGGATTTTTGGGACTTAAATTATTTACTTACGATTATCTAAATCATTTTAACTCCAAAATTCCGAAAGGGGACGATTTAAAAGAAGACTAAAAAAAAGAATCAAGTATCTTAAGTTTTTTTAGTATACTTTTCATCTTGTTTAATATTGGAAAACATTTTATTTTTTTAAATAATAAAGATGTTATGAAAATAAAAAAAAAATTGAATTAACTTAATAAATAGAGAAGAAATAATAAAAAATTTGTGTAATATATCCTAATGTTTTTATAATATCAAATTATTTTTAATTTTTATTAATATATATCTTTACACATTTGCATAAAGGCTCTAGAAAGAGAAGTTTATTAAATTGGCTTTCGATCAAGTTTGCTTTTCTGAGCCTATTTCTCATCTGTGTGCCTATTTCTTATAAAAAAAAGAATTTTATCAATCCCCCAACTTGCCTTCTCTTCAAAAGATACTAAAAAAATGACAAAAATAATTTTTTTTCTCTTAAATTTGCATCTGTCGCCCTGGCGACAAAAATGTTGTTTTTTTTTCACGTAATTTTTAAAAATTTCTTATACATGTTATGCGGCACAAACATAAACTTAAAATCTAGTTTTAATTTTGTAATTCCAATTAATCTTGACCAAGAAAATCTTGATTTTCAGTGCGAAATTTGCGCTGAAAGCATCTCAAAATAAACACTAAAAAAATAAAAAAAAAATAAAAAGAACGCACTTTACGTTTACCCTTAATTATTAAATCAGCACGGAAAAAAACCATTACATATTTTAATCAAGCCATATTCCGCAAATATAATTCGCTGACTGCCCTCGCATTTCGTTAGCCAACCGCCCGGAGCCAGTCTGCGGAATCGGATCCCCGAATTTTTCATACCCCGTGATGAATGCGCTTGCGCATCAGCCGAAAACCAGCGGGACGGTAAATAAAAAAAAAACGAAAAAAAAAACGAGCTCTCTCGTGCAAAGGAGCAGCGAAAAGGCAGCGTCGACGCAGGGACTCGTCGCGCACACCTTCTTCATGTCCGAGCGCGCGCGCAAAACAGCTCGCGGCCCTCGGCCTCGTCCCTCTAAATTCCGAGTCGCGGATACTCCTTTCGGCACGAACGCGTGTCGTGATGGCCCGGGGACGAGCATCTGCGCCCCGGCATTATACTTCATTTGCGGGGGGATCGAGCGAACATCGCATCGCGGCGGCGGCGGCGGCTTATGAATATTTACCGGCGAGCTCTAAGGGGGGCCTGCCGCGTAATTGAAATTAGGCCAGTAGCGATAAAGCATAATAACGTCAGGATTAATTTCCAGTCGATCTGCTCTCTTTTTGCGCGCTTGATTTAAGCGGCTGGGACGCGGATCGGGGGATGCTGAGCGACAAACCCTGGCCGAGTATCTTTACGATCATTCCCTTTTAAGAAGCCGGGAGGGATCGAGTTCCCACCATTTGTTTATGGGCGTAATTTTCATTTGCATAACCTTCAATTAAACACGTCATTTACTCGAGGTTTGCCGTATAATCAATGTGATCGAAGGTCTCGTGTGAGTAATTATTGCTGGGGGTAATTAGTGGATTATTTTTAATAATCTTTCTAGGAGATTTACGTGGATATCGTGCTTGAATCGAAATTGATAAAATTCGAGCTACGCTTATAAAAGTACTTTTGTACAAAGATTTAATCGACGAAGGGGAATTATTTTTACACTTAGTTTATTTTATTACTTCGGTTCCTAAAAATGGCAGGATTTTTAAATATCTTTTAAGCGCCGAACATATAATGCATCGGTCCAATTTCAAAGCCGATCGACTGCAATTACTTCGATTTCAAGTAAAGAAACGTCAAGCAGACGGCGATGCGAAAACGTAAAACTCCGTTCGCGAAAATTACGCTTCTCGTTTAAAATCCTCGGGGCCTTATATGTTTACGGATATTAAAAAATATCAACATTTTAAGTAGAATGCGCACGTCAAGAAAGCTTCTTAACGACCAACAAGAAAAATAAACGCACTCGCGATCCTTTTTACGAGTCCCCGAATACTTTCTGCGAGTGCAGCTTCCCCCGAGCTGTAAATACGCTCGAAAATTACGCTATTGGCACAAAATTAATTAAAGCAGAAAGATACGGGCTGTAAAGCGTCAGTTTCGTAGAATACCTGTTTCCGCTCGACGGCGGAGAGCGAGAGAGAGAGAGAGAGAGAGAGAGAGAGAGAGAGAAATGCCGTGTGCGTGTGTGAGCAATTTGTACGAGAGCAGTCGAAAAAGAGAGCGAAGCCCCGGCCGGAACGACGGAATCTTAAAGACGCTGTAAACAACGTCGCATCAGGACGTAAGAATTTTATTGGCCCGACTGCTCGAGCTATCGTTTTCATCGCTGATGAGATCCAGATCGCGCGGCAGATCCGTGTAAATAATGAGCGGGCAAAGCACGTCCTCCACCGATCGGCCACGGGGGATTTTTTCGGGCTCGGTTTATATGCTTATGGAAGGACGAGAATTTTGCTCTCTCTCTCTCTGTCTGTCTCGTGCCAAGCACGACATATCCTGTCAATGCTCTTGTCAATCCAGCTCCGCTCTGTTTGCTCTCTTTCTGCGTGTAACGAAATCGAGCGATGCTCTTTAGATCATAAAGTGGACAGGCCTTTTTTTTATCTTTTACGGGGGATCCGACCGAGGATAAGAAGCGCGAGACCTTGAGATATTGCGACAATTTGTCGCGAAACCGCGGCTTCGCGTAACGTGTATTTAGAAAAGGGGGTGCTTTTTAAAGCAAGTAAGGCGATACCACTAAATACTTAAAGAGATATTTTAATATACTTATAAGATTAATTTTAATTTGCTTACCTACTCCGGAGGTTTATTTTTCTCGAAGCTGAAAATGTCTAATTTCGCAGCTCAGCTGCCATTAAATCTATCCACCTGAACAATTTCTAAGCCTTCCCCTGCTTAACAATAAGTCTCGACACCTGAAAGCTCCGTACCTCAAAATTCGGGCGCACGTCAGAGGGTCATTTCGGGCCGAAAGTGGCCCGCGCGCGTACAGAACCGCGCGTAATGCGGATAACTAGGGCCGTTAAATCCTAGCTTTACTCTCTCCTTTGGCCTCCGAGCCGCCGCTGCTGCCGCTGCTGCTGCTGCAGCTGGCGAAACGGTATTTATCGCCGTTTTATGGGCTCTCTCTCTCTCCTCGGCGCGCGCGGAGGCGAATCCGCCGAGCCCTTGGAAAATTCACACTCCGAAATCGTTCCGCCTTTGCATTTAGTGCAGGGGAGGGACCTCGCGGAGCCTTTTGGCCCCCGGTTTTATTGTCTTCGTGGAAAATGAAGCTGTAAAGAGAGGAGGCCGCGCGGCGGCGGCTTTTTGTTGCCGGGGTTATAAGTGCTAGAAAAAGACGATGGACTCGACTGGGGCTGGCGAATCACCGCGCGCGCGGCCGGCTCTTTCGAGCCCGAAGCGTGAAGAATCGGCGATAATTGTTGCGCCTTCCGATTCGGTATAATTTTAATGTACTCGCGGCGGCCTGTAATAAATCAAAGCGTTGTGACGGACGTTCAAGTTCTCTTGAATAAATGCTGCTCTGCCGGATTCCTTTAGAGTTTAATTGTTCGACGCTTTAACTTTGTAATTTGTTTCTAAAGATTGAAATGAATATACATATTGAGAGCTTCATAACGACAAAATGCATTTGAGTTTTCCTCGAATAAATTGTGCATCGCGCCGTAATTTTCCTCGTCGTTGAGAAAACAAATTGAATTAAATACAATAGAAAGCCATTGTCACCGAGCAGCCGAGCGCAAAATCGCTCAAGACCCACTAAATACTCGAATCCTTGCCTTTCCACAATAACCCGTCGCAGCAACAAAAACTAACGAGGCTCCGACAGAAAAGCGCCGCTCGCAAAAGCGGATCGAGTTAGTGCCGAGTGTACTTCTATTTTTCAAAGAAGCTTCGTTCCCTCTCCCTCACCCCGAGCGGCCGTTCGTGCGGAACGAGAGGAGCTCGTGGCAACCGAACTAATTCGAGGGCTTATACGAAAAATCCATAGCCGTAACCGGGCAAAGATGGGATTTCAAGAGGCTGAACGCCGCGCGCCGCTGCAATATCCGCTCTATTTTATTCCGGGGGAAAACTGGGGCAAAAACCGAGCCAACACTTATTCAATCAAGCTGCAGCGTAACGCAAGGCTTAGAAGTCTCCGTAATCTCGGCCTTTGTCCGCCGAGGCGTAGCTCACAATGACCTTTGTTTATGTTTATCTTGGCATTACCGTAAATCCCT
Source organism: Ormyrus nitidulus (assembly GCA_900474335.1). NCBI lineage: Eukaryota > Metazoa > Arthropoda > Insecta > Hymenoptera > Ormyridae > Ormyrus > Ormyrus nitidulus. The sequence goes on along the minus strand of UCOL01002574.1, from coordinate 15,479 downwards.
CGCAGATTAGCGCTAAGTAATTGCTACAAGCGTTAAGAAAATAGACACAAACAGCTTTAAATTTTTAATCCCTCTAATGAGTCGTAGGCCTCGGCTAAATTTGCTTATGTACCCCGGGACTCTCGGCGGGGTGTATTTTTTTTTTCTCTTTTTTTTGCGGCCGCGCGCAAAGACTCTTAAAGGAATTCGGCCGCGCGCTGCACAAAAGTAATGCAGCTCCGCAGTAAAAGGGCTTTTTGCAGCTCGGGGCCCGTGGAATGATTCTCTTTAAAATCCGGCCTAACCTGGCTGCCGCCGCTCGATGCTCGCGGCGAAAATCCGAGGGCTTATCCTCGACAATTAAATTTTTGAGAAGCCCCGGCAATAAAGCCGCGGAAATTACGCCGCTCTCTCGGGCGAGTGTATACGTGTCGTTCGGGTACCGTAAGTCGGCATTTTCGGGGCCCGCGGTGTCCGAGGAAAAAAAGGGGATCGGCGGCGAACAAATTGTCTTGAGCGCGTGCGCGCGACGTTTATTAAAAATTGCGGCGCGTGTCGTTTCTTTCGAGCTCTCTTCTTCGAACGATAAAACGGGAGAGAGAGAAAGAGAGAGAGAGAGGGAGAGAGGGAGCACAATGAGATCCTCCGATTTTTATTGCGGACAGCTGCGAGCACTTACTCGTAATTCATACGCGTGTCCACCGAGAGCGAGAAACTGTGTCGACTCCCGATGGGGATGGAGGATCCAGCGGGTCTGATAATGCCGCAAAAACCTGTAATGGCAAGAGCTGCGCCGCGTCCGCGAAATCCGCACTAATTGCTCGTTCAACTTCGAGATTACGTATAGCGGAGGTGAATTTTTTTCCCCGCGTCGCGCACCGAGAGAGGATAAATTGGACGGCGAACTGGTTATTTGGGTTATCGGCATATTTGATATTGCTCTGATTTTTTAGCGACGAACTTCGAAGCATCGCGCGCGCGGGGAATAAATGTTTATTGGAGCGGAGGGATCGGGCCGCGTTTAAAGAACCTCCAACTTTAACTGCGAAGATTGTTATACTTCGTCCGATAAAGCCGAAGTATCCCACATATTATAAATCGGCTCCTATAAACCCGAAATGCCAATTCTCCGGGCCTCGCAGCCCTCATTTTTCCCGTGTAAACAAGCGCGAGGAAATAAATCTGGCGCACGGCTTCGCACACTTGAAAAATATAAGTCTTCATTACGGCGCGAGTCGCAGCGGTAGCCGAGTCGCTTCCCGCGAGGGAAGCAAGAAAGGCGCGCGCGCTCGTAAATCGAAAATTCGAATCACTGCGCGGCGAGCGCGACGATTAATAAAACCTGTGCAGGCCGGCAGCAGCTGCCGGCCGCTCCGCGTCCTCGAAAATCGACGGCACGCAAATGTTTTAATACAATAAATAATTAAAGCCGCGTACGGCTGCGCTCGCGAGTCGATCGTGGATTTAAGTCCCTCTCGGGGGTGGGGGAGAGAATGTATCCGGAGGACTTCGGTACCCCGGAGTCGTCGCCTGACATAATAACTCCACTGGACATTAATCGAGCGGACGTTTTGATTCCTCGCGTCATGGCTCGGCATTTATTGCCGGACGATGCCCCTCCGGCGGTTCAATTTTTAACATGGAAGATCTTATCTCGTAAAGTTTCTAACTTTTTTTCGCTATTAATTATTTTGTTTCTGATAATTAAAATAAGGTTTAAATTGCATCCTGTATGCATAACCGATTTTTATGGAGCAATAGAGAAGCCCCGCGTATATAGTATAATGCACTCGTGACTTTACGTTTATTGAGTGCCCCTTTTTCTTTTGCTCTCTGTCGGTGTAATTAGTCTTTTCGTTCTTACAAAAATAAAAATTATGTAATTTATACGTTGATGAAGTCGAAAGCATTTGTAATATACCAATCAAACAAACTGCTGACTGTTGAGATTTATTAGTCATATATAATATAGTTTAAATTCTCGTGGTCGAAAAAGTTTCGTATACCAATATCTCATGACCTGCACGTTTGATATATTTTACGGACTTAAAAAAAAAACATTATTTATGAAAGTGCTTTAAAGGAACTCTGTAAATTTGATTACGATATCACCAAGTGCTTTTCTCTGAATAATCGCATTTAGGCGCTACAAATAAATGCAAAATTTTTACAATTTTCAAAACTGTTCGACACATTTAAATCGACCCGCCCGATTTTTTTAATAATTTCGAACAACGTTAACTAAAACGTCCCTCTCCGCAGTGGTAAAACTGCCTGACAGAGCAATCAACTTTTTTACCGTCCCGAAACACTATCATTCCGTCGAAAACAACGCATTTCTCTTCTCGGTCGCGCATTAGGGCCACCAATTAAAAATCAAGGCATGTAATAACGCGGCTTGATTGTGACTGCGAGCGAGGAGAGAGAGAGAGAGAGAGAGAGAGAGAGGACAAGCGTTGCCCTCGGAGCTCCGTCCGCCTTCGAGCCTCTACGCAAACCTTCATTATCCTTAGGACGTGTCCGGTCCTCCTGGGGTCCGACTTCGGCGCTGCGCAGGCAATTCAATTTGTCCCAGCAGCAGTGGCACAAAATCGTCATCTGCTCTCTCTCTCTCTCCCTCTCGTGCGACCGGCTGCTCATTATTGCCAATTATTCGCCTTTTCTGTAAAACGGTCCGGCAGTAACAGGCGACCTTAGAGACTTAATTACTCGACTTTTCAGTCGTTAAACGCCGTTGCTGCCCCTTGCGATTTATGGCAAATAAATTATGGTCAGGGGTACTTTATTGCCTCTCTTTTCGACTGCACGTCATCGGGGAGGGGAAATCTAAAGCAGGTAAAAGAAGGTGTCAAAGAGGAACTTCTTTTTGTTTTTTTTGGAAGATTTCGCGTTTTAGGGACTCTAAAAAAAAAAATTGAAAAACTTCTGAGGTATATTACTTATCTTTCGAAGCAGGAATTTTTACTGCCTCTTTTCTACCTTTATTCTTTCCACAAATGAAGATTTACTAAGTTTCATGCAGCTGGGAAGATATACAGGGCCCTCTATCAATCACGGGGAGTCATAAACTTATTAAAACCAGGAGAATCGTGCATCAATTTAACGTTATCGCCCATCTAAGCTTCATAATTATGCAGACGAGGCTGCCCCCATGCGTAGTTTTTTGCCGCGCGTCTCCGATATTTACATAATGGAGCGCCGTAGGAACTAGAGAGAGGGAGAGAGAGAGACAGAAAAAAAAGAAGAGCGCCCGGGCAACCTAAATGTGCACCCTTTTCTAATTATCGCAGGTATTCGAGAGGGGAGCCAATCGACTCCGGGACGCGAGACAACACCTGAAAACGTCCCCGGCGAGTCTAGACGAGCCACCGATGCGGTCCCCCCCGATAAGGCTAAAAGCATGGCCGGGCCTGCTTAGAGATTCGAGTCCTTTCTTTTTTAAATATGAAAGCATTCTTCACGTACTTATGATAGGCTCTACCCTCGCCTGGTTTTAGTTTTTAGATGCCTCGGCAATCTGAGTGGCCTTCGATCTTAAAGTATCTTCTTCAATTTCGTTTCTGGGGGGAGATGGGAAAGCTTTTTTGAAGATTAGATTTTTTCAATAAATTTCGATGAATTTTTGATAAATTTTTAAAAGTAACTAAAATATAGCTACAATAAATGGACTCCGGCCAATTCTCAGAGTAAAACAATTAGCGGCAAACAAGCTGTTACTGCCCACGAGGCCCATAATATACGCAACCCGAATTTTTTCCACCGCAGAAGTAAATTACGAAAGCATAATTCTCGCAACAACCTCGCGGGCCGGGGCATAATAATCTCGCTAATACAGAGATATAAAAAAGTCATTAATAAAGTGCGTACGTCGCTAAAAGAAAGCGCAGCGAGCCCTTCCGCCAGAGGCGAGAGCGTCCGAGAGAAAAAGCCTCTCGGACGTGCGCGAAAAATGAAGAGGCGAGCCGAGAGAGAGAAACGAAGCTGCGCGTGTGGGTGTCCGAAGGCCGCCCATGTCGATCGGCGTGCGCCCGGAGTAACAATTTAATTACAGCGTCGCGGCCCGATACGTATAGCAGCCACCCACGATAAATTGAATTTGCCACGGTATTAAGGTCCCGGCCGCGCGCGCATCTCGATTTATTGGCCGAGCGCAGCCGGCAGAGGAACAGTAGTCGCGCGCGGCCCGGAGAGCCCGATATTCTAATTAAGAAATTCGTCATCGTAGAGAGAGAAAGAGAGAGAGAGAGAATTCACTCATGACTTCATCAGTCGCCCGAGTCCGGGCTTTGTGATTAAGCCCCCGCGAGCAAAAAAGGCCGGCTCATTTGCATTTCTCGAGCCGCGGGACGTCTAACGAGAGAAATTAAAAATTAAGCCCGAGCCCGGGCTGCGGGATTCCGCTTTGGACACGCTATTTTTGCGAGGAATTAATTTGCACGCGACGAGGGACGCGCGCGCGCTTAGGCGCAGGGGAGGGATCGTTTGCTGCACGCACCGCGCCGGATGCGGAGATACAGACGTCAAAGGATTATGTCTGGAGCTGCTAAAAACTTTACCGCTCTCTTCTTCGGCGCTCGGAGCGTCTGTCTTATATACATACGTTTTCGAAAGCTATCAATTCGATGGTTTACAAAGATTCCGAGTATATTTTGGCGAGGGACACAATGAATCGAGCGTTTTTTCCACTCGAAAATAAACTGAAATAGAGCCGACACACTATAAATTATTGATCTCTATGAGCTTCCTCGAACGCATCAAGAACGCGTTTGCCGCGCGTCGCAAGAGGTGCAGAGATCGCGGGTATATTTTCCTTTCCCAAAAGAAGCGGCGACCATTCTGTAAGTCACGTAGAAAACATACAGTGCACGAACCTTTGCCATACAAACGAACGGAGCTCTGGTGGCTCTTTGCACTTGGCTCGTGCAAGTCCGAACACGCAACGCTCGGGCTTTTGTGCGGCGGGTGCCGCAGGTATATAGGCAGACGCGCCGGGCGCGAGCGGAGAAAAAGTAAGTTTCAATCGGGCGGCGGGGGCTGTTTTTTTTTTTTTAGTCACTACTGTGTGTTCTTCTTCTTTATGTAAAGCGAGACGGCGCGTTTTCTAAAGGCCGGGAACGGCGGATACTTTCCCAAGGCGGATCAAATCTTGTCGTCACAAGTTTTGGTATATACTTTTGTTGACTGTGCGGGGAGGTGCTGTGGACCTTGAGCTTTGTGGATTCGGCGAAAGGTGGTTTTATTTTAAAAAGTTTAGTAGATGTTTGTTATTAAAACGAATAACAATGATTATAACAAAAATTAAAATGTATAGTTATTGAATCTATCACCCCTGAAAATCGACGCAAATTTCTCATTTTATTCGCCTTAAAAACAAATTCTTTCGTACGCTTTCTTGAAATATTAAAATATCCGTATACAGCCTTGCATCACCAGGACGCAGACTCACCCAATTATTACGAAAACTTGTCACTTCGTGTTAGGCAACATCCCCGCCCCGGGGATAACCTCATTATTCCAGAGTATCCGGGCCAGGCCGGCTAATCTCGCTTTTCCCCAAGAAAAAAGGCATCGGCACCCTTGAAAACGAGAAAGCGGCGGCGGCTCCTCGCTGCACGGCCAAGTGGCTGCGCAATGCGGCGCAAAAGGGAAGGCGCAAAAGAGCTGCCGCTTTCAAATCGCCCTGGCCCTTTTATTTATTGTGCTCCCTTTTGCACCTACGCGCCGAGGGAGGGAGGGGTTAAGCCCTAATCCAGCGTATTAGGTGAAACCCGTCCGCGTTTCCTGCAATGCTTCCACGAAACCGCCGCTGGCTGGCTGAGACTCAAGGTAAAAATGGATTGTCGGCCTCTCTCGAGAGAGCGGAATCTGGGTTTCTCTTTCGGTGTCGGGCTTTTTTAAAGGGGGAAAATTCGGTTTCGTGATTTTGTTTATGGGTTTCTGTTGGGGAGAGCGGAGGAGTGTCTTTATTAGGTGTCTTGTGTTCGTGATGAGAAAATGTTTTGAAAAGACTTGTTTTGAAAGGGGTTTTATCTGATTATTAGACTTTTTCTAAAAATAAAATTTATATGCTCATTGAATTCGAAAAATCATTTGACAATCAATGCAATTCTGAGTGTTAGATCTCAGATTTTACAGAAAAAAAAGCTTGCCTTCGTTAGCACACAATACCTTCTCTCGACCGCCAATATTTCTTTCTAACTTTATCAAAATTACAATTCCAAGAAATCGCATTCCGCGCGATTTTATGCAACGACCATTATACCGTCGCCGAAAACTTACGACGAAACCGTGCCCCGGCCATTAGCCCGTCCAGATTCACGACTGCATTGTGTTCCAGAGAGAAAGAGAGAGAAAAAAACCATCAAATAAATAGATTTTCCAGCCGGCGGCCCGCAGCGTTCTCCCATAGAATACATCTCTCACCCCGTCCTCGCGCGCGCGGCCAAAAAAAGCCGAGCGAGCGAGCGAGCGAGCGCGATTCGTATCTCGGCCCGGCCTATTGAGCGATTAGCCGTGCGCCACGCTCGAGTAAGCGCTCATCCTCATTACGGAGGAGCGTGTCTTTCTCCTCGGTCCAGCTTTTCGCAATCGCCGCGCGCGCAAGCGTCACGCTTCCCGGATTATCCGTCCTTTCTCTCCGCTACCTGAGAGAGAAAAACTCTCTCCCCCGCCCGGCCGCGGGTCGCCCAGGGAGGGATAATCGGCGCGCGCGCGCCGGAGACGAGTCCTGAACGCGCTCCCGGCCGACGCGCCTTTCGGGAACCTCGAAGGGATTACGGGCCAAGTGCTCGTGTAAATTTGTGCAACTTGTATTAGAAAGTTTTCGGGGAAGACGGGGGATTTTTTCAGTTTCTTTTTAGAAATGTGATACTTTTTAGTGGACAGTTTTAGATTTTGCGAGTTTTGCGTGCAGCTGGACGGGTAAAAATGTTAAATTTGATGAAGTATAGATGATTCAGGGTTTAAAGCAGCGTATATTAAATAGCGTTCTCCTTATTTGAAAAATAGCAATTAATTTTAAAATCTTAAGATTCTACCGTTTTTAAAAACTAATGTTTATATTATTACATTTCTATTTAAAGATCCTATCTCCCTAAATGCTCCCTAAACCTTCGCAAACCCTGAACCAGTAATCTTCGGAATGGCCAACTGTCCACCTCCTCGGCTCAATTATGACATCAGCGAGTGGACATCTGTCCTCAGCCACGTGGCGAGCGACGAGCATTATCCTATCCTCTATTTTCCTTGCGCACGAGGACGAAACTCCCAAGACTATCTCGTGCAGTTTTCTGCAGCGGCGGCGGCGGCGGCTGTAATTAGCGAGCGAACTCCAGCGGCGGCGAGCCTCTCTCTCCTCTGTATACACAGGTCCGAACTTTTAATAAGCACCTACGCGAGAGCAGCCGGGGCCCTGGCCCCGCGGAGACAAAACAGAAATTAAGCAATTACGGACCATTACGGAGTAGTTTCGGGGCGAGAGCCCGGGAGGGACAGGTAGAGAGAAGTTTCGGGGAGAGACGGACGTGCTCTCTTGATTAGATATTGCCGGCGACGCGAGGGCACTCGCTCTCTCGCAATTGATTAAAAGCTTCCTGCGGCCCTCGCCGAGGGCTCCTTGAAAGCCTTCTGGAGTATTTGAGGTTGCGTCCCGCTCTCTCTGCTCCTGGCTCTCTTATATGAGTTTCTCCCCTGCGCGCTCCTGGTGGTCGAGACTGACCACCGAGAGACTTCCTAAGAGAGAGAGCGAGTCTGCATTGTTTCAAAGGGTCTTTTTTCTTTCGAGTGTCTCGTCCGGGTGACGTCTTTCTCTCCCATTCAAAGGAAACCACAGTAATTTTCGCCTATATTGGAAATGTTCGATTCTTGGAAAAAAATTTAGTTTATTTGCTGATAAAGTTATTATTTAAATTTAAGTAATATGATCTAGAATGAATAACATAAAATATTTCGAAGAATTGCGTGCTTGTTGTAACAACTGCTCTGAAACACTGTTATTTCAATGGTAACAGAAAATCTAAAAAACAAAAAAAAAAAAAAAAACTGAAAAATACATTGGTCTTCTTCCGCCGAGCATTTTCCAATTTGCGCTTGCGGTACACCCGTCGCATTTACCGTTAAATCCATACCGAGTCCAATATTCCTCCAGAAAAACGGAGCGAATCCGCAGGAGCCGCAGAATTACAGCCGGCATTTTTCCTAAGTCCAACGTCGGCGAGGCACAACCCCCTCATCATCCCACTCTAATATCCAAAGCTCGAGAGCCACTCGGCTTTCTCCCGGGCAAAAAGCAGAGTAGTCCTCCTGCTCTTCCGCGTAACTACTCGCTTTTTCCTCTCGACGACTCGCTCTGTCCCTCGATCTGTTTTCGATCTTAAGCCTCTTCGAGCCGCGATGGCCGGCCCGATAAAGCCGAGGCCGAGGCACGTGCCAGTATTATACGCAAAACGGCTGACTCGGACATTACGGTAACCGAGTCCGCTAATGATTCGGCTACCGGTGACTCGATCGCTTTCCCCGCCCTCTTATTTCGGCTATTAGGGGCTCCGGAGAGAGTCCGTGCGGCTTTGTTTTCTCTCGGCCGAGTTTATATATGCACGGATTAAAGCTGTGATTGATCAATTTCGCGCGGTGGGTAATGGAGTGCAGTTGGCCTAATCATCAATTTCCTTGTCGTTTCTTCAAGGGCGAGGAGTGGCTGACGAGTGTTGGAGCTACTGATTTGGAGAACTATTTGATCGGTTGGATTGAGGCGGCTCTTTTTATGTGTAATACAGTCTGAATGCACTTTATTGGGCAATAGAGTTGATATGCCAGTCAAGGGAAGAAAAATTTCTTTGGTAATTTTAATTATGGAACAGCGCTGTTCTCAAACCTTCCACTTAAATAAACACGAATTTCTTCGAAAATCATTTCACGGAAAGGCAAATAATTCATAAAAATTCGCAACAAAACCTCAAACCAAACACTTTAAAGCAGTAATAGCTCAATGCTCAAATTAGCCCCGGCAATGATTGCAACTCATTAGCATCCATAAAACCGTAAATTGATCTCTTTAAAATCAATATCGCAAAATTACGGACATTTATGCCCGAGACAGAGCGGCCACATTCAAACAATCTCCCGGGCAGCGGCGCAAGTATAATACACACAAGCTTTCGGAGCTCTCGGCGGCCGAGCCCCTAATGAAATCTAACGATCGTCATTTCTGGGCAAAACGCTCCACCTCGCCTCCCGGTGCCTCGGCTCTCTCTCGGTGAACTTCAAAAGCCATTAAAGTTCCCGGCCGCAATCGCACAATAACGCCCGAGCCGCGCAATCGGAATAATTGCGCGAAACAGCGAGGGTTTATGCGCGCGCACGATCTCTCACCTTATGGCTCTCTGCCCGTCGCGCGCGCTCGGAATTTCGGAGCGGGGGAAGGGAGGAAAAGTCGCCGCTTTCTTTGAGAATTCTGATGGCGAAAACGCGGAGGATATATTACGACGAGCGCGGCGAATCGCTTCCAAAGTCGATACCGCTCGCGCGCTTTGCGCCGGCGCCGAAGACGAGAGCGCGCCGTGGATCTATATATTCTAATGAATGGGCATTTTTTTCCGCCCTCGGGGGGTGCCGTTTCTTTTATTCGGCTGCGGCCTCTTGATATTGAAAGCGGAGTGTTTTTGGTTAGCTACGGTTTTCAGTTTGAAAAATGCTGCTCTTGTGTGTTAGAAGAGACCGGTAGCGATTTTAAAATTCGGTAGCAATCTGGAAATCGACTTACAATGCAGAATGCTCGGCATTAGTATAATGAAATGACGCTTTTGTGAAGAAGTTTTGAGAGTTTTCTTTCACAATGGCAAGCAAAATAAGATATATTCGGGAGAAATAGATAAATTTGTTGAAGCATACTAATTTTGAATAAAGAAAATTTAATAATTTTTTTTAACCTTACACTCCACTATGCTGCAATCCTCCTTTTTTACGATAAACCTGCGTACACACGATTGAAATTAAAAAAAACACAATGAATCGCAGATTCGAACCAGCGAACGTTCGCCCGAACGATAAATCGCTATTAATACACAAATCCGCGAAAAACATGGCTCGGTCAAAGAGAGCTCCGCGCGGAGCGACACATACAGAAAAAAACAGCGCACAATACACATCCGCAGATAAACCGCGGCAAAATACCGATACCGAAGGGTGATCGAGTGGCCGGGCGTTCGAGTGTGTCTGTGTGTGTGTCTGTGCTCTCGGGAGCCTTTTGCGCGTGAGTCATTGAGGCGCTATCTCTGAGAAATGGAGAGGCCCGCGCGTTCCTCGGGCGTCCATTGTGCGCCCAAGGATCCGGAGCCTCGGGGTGGCCTTTGTCCGTAATCCGCGCTACTTCCTTCCGGCACGTGTGGTAGTACGCTGCGCGCTGCCGACCTTTTCTAGATAGCCTTTTCAAAGGAGCCAGGCTGGAATCTGGAGCTCTCTCTCTCTCTCTCTCTCTCCTCCCACGAGAAACCCAGACGTGTGCGTTCTTTTTTTCCGGCAAAGCCTTCTCTCGCTCGGAGCTGGAGGAAAACAGGATGTTTTGGCGCCGGCACGAGCGCTTCCTTTGTGGGACTTGTTGCTAAGGAGATGGATTGTTTGGTTTTCTTTTGGGGTTGTTTATAATTTAAGATGTTGCAACGGGACTTTTAATGCTGAAAGCTTTGGACTTCAACTTCCAATTACAGTATCAAAGTAGGTGTAATTCTGACTAGGAATGTTGCTATAATTATGCTTTTATCAGAGCGTCTATTTTATGTATTATCTATAGAAAATTTTATGAAAGCTAAAAGATTTTTGTCCTCCTGCGTGTTCGGCGCGGTCAATTTTAGATTAAAACTACATTTAACAACCCTCGATTTTTCTGGTGTTGCAAGTTATTAAAATATAATTTCGAAAGGCCTTTATAGTTTCGCTACTGGTACATAAAACGAGCGAAAGAAGCAAGAAAGCGTAGGTAGCACGAAATTGAGGCCTCGCGAGATAGACATTAATTTTAAACTGTCTGATCTTCTTTTAGTGCCTACCGGAACTTTATGACTCGTAACTTGAATATTAATGACGGCTGGGCTGCTCAAAGGTAACCTGGTCAAAGGGGGTATTTTTATCTGATACATTGTGTTTAAACTGTATCAAAGTAACGTTACTTCTTAGAAACAATTTTTTATTTTAATGCGCGCGCCGAATTTTTAGCCGAGGCTCGTCGGCGCACACCGATTTTTCTTTGCGAGCACTTGTACAGATTTTATAGCGTATGGTTACTCGGCAAGGAAAGTTAATAAAATAAATAAGGTTTAGTTCAAATGTGCAAAAATAACGATAAACGATATATTTTATTGATACTGGTAGTCTAGTTCTGCATAAAAATGTATAGCTTTTAACTACTCGCATAAACATTCAACTCTTTCTCGGATACTTACATTTGTAGCAAATAAATTATATACTTAGCATCGAAGGTAAAGTCGTGCTGTTATTATTTTATGCCTCTCGGTTAATAAATCAAATAGAAAAATACGTCTATTATTAAAGTGAATATTTACGAGCCGACGTCAACTTTTAACGAGAAACGTTAACACTTCAACAGCTACGGCTTGTCAATTTCCGTGCTTTCTTAAAACAGATTTTTCCACCCCGGAGTATTTATTTCAAGCGTCTGCGTATATGCTAATACTAAATAGAAACGTACTCTTAACACAGTATTTTAATATGCACCGCGATCCGGATATTAGAGATTAGTTTGCATAATATGAGGTTAGGGCAGGGCAAGTTCTGAATATTCCATATAGGCACTTCTGTTTTGAATTACGCCTCTATATTTTCGTTGGCTTCTACCTACGCGGATTTAAATGTATAATCCTGTAGATATAATTTCGTGTTTGTGCACCGAAGTAGAAGTTGCCCTCGGATTAAGCGCTAAAATATGACAGATATATTGTGTATTTACCTTTCAGACGCTGTATTTAAATTAAAATGCAGAACTAGTTGCTATAAGTGATGATAAGAGTGGGCTGCGGTTTCAATGCATCGGAATCTGCTTTGTAGATTAAGTTATTAAATTGTCGCATAAAATATCAATTTAATCGGTGTCGGGATAACCCGTAGGTATATTATAAGATACAAGAAAACACGTACAAGAAGTAAATAAAATAGATTGAGCGACACATGGAAAACCTTCAGTTTAAGTGATTGAAAATATAAATATTCATTTTTATCGCGATGAAAATTGTTTGGCATTGAAGCAGCGTGAGTTGTTGAACTATTTTACATATACATCTCAAAGAACTATACATCATAAAATAAAACTCGATCGAAATTCCAAGAAAAACCTAAAACAGAGTCTCAACCCGAAAAACAATGCAGTTCCAACAAAGTCCGGTAAAAGTCAGCCTCTCGGCGAAAGACGCTCTAACAAAACCCATTGAAACTCCGCGCCACACAGTGCATGCCCTCCCCAATAACGTTCGGTTCTTGCTCGAGTGCACCGACGACCACGCGCGGCGACCACCAGCGGAATATCAGTCCGTCCGAGGTCCGAGAGAGGCGAGCGACATAATTTTCTCATTATTCCGGGGGGACAAGAAACGTGTCGACGTCGGGGAGCGCAGGAGGCGTCACGTGTGGCTTCCGTCCCTCCCGCGACGTCTCGGCGCCTTGGCCGCCGCCGCCGCGCGCTTTGTGGCCGCCGGAGAAAAGGCCCGTCCTCTCGAGCGAGCTTGAGAGAAAAGCCAAAGCCGACTTCGGCGAAGGTCGGCGAGCGCGCGCGCGACCGTTTCCGTAAGCCTCGCATTTCGATTCCTCCCACGCGACAGGGACCCCTCCTTTCTTCACCGAGCGGAGAGAGGCTGGACAGTGTCTCGTCTCGGCCGGTCGCGTGGACCTACAGTGACGAATTTCGCTATTCACCGGGGTGTATGGGACCTTTGATGGGTCTATTTCATGGTGGCGTTTATTGAAGACCGAAAGCGTCGACGGACCCTTTTTTTTCTTCTCGCTTTGGGTCTATGCTACGCCTCGGAGGCTCCTTTGAAATTCACGCATTCGTGGCTGCACAACTTTCGGGAGATTCACCCGATGTAAATTCGAGCGAAAGAAGTGGTCTGAAAAACGGTGTATGTGTGGATGCTTAGCCGGGGTCATAAATATATTTGATTCTTTAACGGTCGACGAGTAAAACTAAAAATATAGACTTTTATATTTTTTTAAACAGAAAAATATAAAGTTTTACTGGTATAGAGACGAGATAAAAATTTTTACTATGCGCATTAAAGCCTCGTTAAAGATTCGTTATTTATGTTAGAATGTTTAATTATCATAAAAATATTAATAAATTTATCGATTCTCGAAACTAAGGCTATTTTTGAGCATCGATTAACCAGCAATGAGCCTCGAAAAAAATTGATTTAAATTCCCAGCGAGAATCTCCGGGCTCGTAATTTTCATTCAATTTAAAGGCACGTAAAATCCACTCTCGGCTCGATCCAAAAACAAAAAAAAAGAACCGTAATTCAAAAGTTATAAATACAGCCTAATTATAAGTGTACCAATCAGGATCATTCCGCCCGACTTTATGCCCTGCGCTTTAACGTCAAGAATCACCGGCAACCTGTCGCTGCTCGTTTCAAATTTTAATTGCCCGTGTAAACGAACGAAAAATCCGCTTTTCATAACCGCGCCTGCCTCGCCGATTTTGGCAAAAGGAGAAAACCGAGAGAGCGGGCCTCCTGTTATCCGGCTCGCGCGCGGATCGAAGATCGCGCCAAATAAACGAAAGCGATACGGAGACTCACCGGCTGCAGCTGCTGCCGCGAGACGAGAGAGGGAGGGGGGCGGGGGCATTTCTCCGCTCTCGTCTTTATCGTAATTGGGAGGCCGATAAATTCGGCGCGGTAGCCGCGCGATCGACTAATTGCATTAATTCCGTGGGCCCCCCTCCAGCGGCGGCTGCTCGCACTGATTTAGAGCGCGCGGGACGCGCAAGTGCCGACGCGCGCCGCTAATGCTCACGTTTCACTCGGCGGGCGCCGGGCTCGTGGACGCGAGGCCGAGTCGCGCTGACGTGCGCGCACGTGTGCCTGGGTAAGGAGGGGGGAAGGTGGAATGCTCTGATTGATTTCATTTGCCGATTTATTGATGGAGGGCTGCGGAATTGGTGTTTTGAATAAGTCACGGTATAGTATTATTGAAGCTGTAGTTTTTCAGACGAAATGTGGGTATAGAAATTTTGTCGGTATGAAAAGCGAAATTGAACATCTTTCAACTGCCTTTTAAAAGTAAATTTTATTTTAAATATTGTTATTAGAGTAGCTATTCATGATAAAGTATAGTATTTGGTTTTGCAAAATCAGGGCAATATATATTTTAGTACGAGAAGAAGCAAGCAGGAGCAAAAAAGTTGATAATGTAAATATAAAAATTGTCAGTATCGAAAGAGCATTTCCTCTGCTGATTAATATATTTTTGTTTCATAACAGTAAAATACAAAAAGCCCCGTCCCTATCTCCTAACCGGATTAGCTATCATTCCAAAGCAAACAGAAGCCTGCACTTTATTTTAACACAGTATAAGCAAGCTTCTACACTCCCGACGTGGAGCAACAAAAAGCCCCGCGGATACTAATATTAGCCTCGGCGTGTCCTCGTATCAGGCGGCGATACGCTTATACATTACGAGAGAGCGAGAGAAAAAAAAGCAGCGGCCGTAAACGTCGCGGCAATGAAAAAGCCCGAAAACGAGCGCTCTCGGCCGCAATTAGCGCTTTCGGGTACTGCTCGATCGCCAATCCCCGATCGTCGGTCCGAGTGTCAGATAAAATTTTTATAATACGAGCTTTCGAGCCGGCGGATTTCTGGGCGGTCCGGCGGCCGAGCGGAATCAATCCGACTCTCGTCGATTCCGCTCTCGCCGCCGCTAATTGATATTGCGACCGCATTCCCGTGTCGTTTCCCCCGATCTCGGTATTTATGCGCGCGAGCGCCCGAGTTTAGCGTCGCGCGCGGCATTTTATATATATATTTTTTTAATCCCATCAGGCGGCTTTTCGGCGGCGTCCTTTCTCGAGGCGCGGTTATTCCCTTTCCTTAATGCGGTTAAAAAGATTATATTGGCCGGAGGCGTCTTTCCGTCGAATTGAAAACGCTCGCCGCGTAAATTGTCATATTTACGGGAAAAGCTGGGAGTGCTTTGCTTTGTAATTGATAATTACAGGCGGCCGCGAAAAACAAACTCCATATCCGAGATAAAATGTGTCGAAACGACTCGGCGAATATGAGATTGCGGCTGTCATTCAAAATACCCGTATTTCGCGCACCTGCACAATGGCCAAACGATATATATATATTTTCAGCCCGAGCGCGCGCCACGAAATGCGTTTAATTGACGTGTCTCTCTCTCTCTCGGTAGCCGTGCGAGAGAGCAAAAAGTGTGCGACTTAAGGAGTCTTCGGCGTTTGGTGTCGTAGCAAGCGAAGGGTACCTTGGGTCACGCTT
>UCOL01002573.1:0-24535 GCA_900474335.1 Ormyrus nitidulus | reverse complement strand
AGTCTAACATAGAAAATATTTAGCGCGCGCGCAGCGCGCTTGGATGGTGCTAGTGTAATCGAACAAACAAATTTTCATATTTATATGTTAGTAAGTACAGGTATATATGCAAAAATATATTGTTATTATTTAATATACAAAGATAAATGTTCTAAAAATAGAAATTGTGTATTTCTTTTTAAACATTTTATGATAACTTTAAATTTTAAATATTCATTTTGAAATTTTGGTATTTTACTACCTTTTTAGGTACATTTTAATTTTTACGTTTACGATATTATTTTACATATATATATATTAAGGAATGCCTTTACAACCCTTCTGTAATGTTGGGTAAGTTATAGTGCTGCAAAAATATGATACTTTAAATACTTTCAAACGAAAGTATTGCAGATTATATATTTATAAAATAAATTTATAGAATTTGAAATTTATAGAATATGATTTTCAATCATATGTTCAATAAATTCTTGAAAATTTTGTATCGTATGTACCTATGTACTTGATGTAAAAAGATTGGCCTTAAAAAGTCATCTTATAAAAAGTCTTAAACTTCAATAATAATCAATGGTTAACTTTTGCAAGATATTATGTAAAATTAATTATAAAAACCAAATAATTATTTTATTTTTTAAAATTTATTTTAGTTTGGAAAAGCTCTCGTAATCAATAAAGTTCACCTCCCTTCTTGCGCAGTGGAAGCTAAAAATCACGCTACCAACAACTTCTATTTTCACAACAAATAAAAACCCATCAATTAAAAGGTAGATATTAATTCATAATATGCACTTCGAATTATTATTTTTCAATCGCGCTCGTTGCTTACTCCTGCCACTCCTGTCTATTGTGTATAACGCTCGAGTTTTTTTTTAAATTGGACCAGAATTTAAAAAAAAAGTTACTCAAAACTCATTATTTATTCGAAAGTGTTCACAACAAAAATAGCATAATTAGTATTTTTCAGTTTCACAATAGTTTTTTTCATATTTTTATATTTTTACATTAAAACACATTCCAAAGTTACAGCGATATTGGTGACCCAAACCCCAAACATATAAAACTTTTCTTGCATGTTTGACAGAAAAATCTATATAGCCACTCACCTAGATATAGAACGATAAATAAGATAAAATCTATCTAAATGTTTATATAATTGCACTAACTAAGAATCTTAGGAAACAATGAAAAAAATCAAAGTTTAAAAACTAAAAACTTTTTCAAAGGAAATGGTCGATCTTAAAAAATTAATAACCTTAGAAGTACTTTAAAAACAAGTATGTCATATCATCTTTAAGAAGTTTTATTTTAGCTTAAAATTATAAAATATAACTCGAAATTTTCCTAAAAATGTTACATTTTATTTTACCCAAATCTGTTTTTTTTTTTTTTTTTTTTAATAAATTCTTGTTATCGTGAAGTTTTCTCTTTATAGGAAGTAATATCACAAAGATCACTGGATCAAACACTTTGAAACAAACGCAATGAATGTTATTATGCGCAATAACTGCCAGCGATTTAAACTTAATCTCCATAATAGTCTTTCCGGTGTTTGAAAAGTTTTGATAGCTTTGATACGAATAACAAATAACTTACTCGTTCAATCAAAGAATTTCAAAATCGTTCGCGATTACCTTTCATCAGTAAGGAAGCAATTAAAATTGTTTTAGATCTCTCATTATGTTAACACCGTAATATTATGTGTATTCTGTAAAGATTTTGTGAAATCACGAGATTAAATAATAAATGCTTTAAATTATACATATATGTGTAATTATAATAGATTGAAATAGGAATTTTTTAAAAGATAAGTATTATGTGTAAGAATCTACTAGTTTAACGTACATTGCCAAATTTGCTCTAAATCTAAAAGTTAGCAATTAACATCGATTTCTTTTAAATCGTGTCGTCTAAGAGGTCGCAACTTTTTGAAAAACAAATGTTCGGTTGAATAGTCACGTTACTGAAAAATTCATGACCCGAAAGTTATAAACAATCATAGTTCGAGTTTGCAAAGTTTCATCTATTCGTCTAAAATGTTTATTGCAAATCGAAATTTGTACGGGTGTACCTAATTGCGAATATTATAGTTGCTAACAAAATATCTGGTTATAAGCAAAGTTTTCAAGAGTTATGATTATATAAATTTTATTGTTACCTGTTATGGACAACTTTTAAACTTTTTAAAGTAATAAAAAAAACTTTGTACTTGTAAATTAAATCACTAATTTTTTAAAGCTGTTTTTTAAAGAAACGAATTTTTAAAAATATTAGATAATTTTTAAATTACTAGAGTATATATATTTTATTCTCAAAATAAGATTTTATTATCGATGTAAAGACTAAATTTGAGTACGTTTGTTTTTCTAAATTTAAGTACTGATGCTAAAACGTTCAAGGTCAGAAATTGAAAGTGGCGGCGTTGAACTTCACTTTGAGCTGTTATAAACCAGATGTTTGGCATCGTCTACTTTCAAAATTTATTTCTTAAAAAGTAAAGATACTTTATATCTTATTTTTCGATGTTATACTTACGTTTTATAAATACATTAAAAAAAACCTAAAAATTTTAGATTTCTTAATAAATTCATGATTATTATGATGATTTTTTTCTCGTCCATGTAATAATATAATCATTTTGATTAAATTAGGTTTTGACATTTAATAAGTACTTTTTGTTGATTATTATAGTTATTTATATACTTAAAATGTTTTAGTGGAAAATAATAATAATTAATAATCTTTGGACAAGAAAACCGCAAATTGAAAATTGCTTAAATAAAGATTGGTGTTAAATCTGTAAAATTTTATTTAAAAAATAATGAAGATCAATCGATCTTTGTAATAATTTAGCTGATACAAATTAACAAGTGGCTACAACACTCGAAGTAAATCTTGAAGCTAAAAGAAAATTTGAGAGGCAATTAATCTCGTATCGATTGTGTTCTCACGGAGATATATACGTCCAATGAATAATTTCGCTAAAGAAAATGAATTTCTCCGGCTGAAAAATCGGCAGCTCCTTTCCTTAATACATTGAATTTATCGCGCGTCTCAGAATGAATTACAGGAGCATAAATTCAGCCGCGGGGTTATTATCAGCGACCGCGAATTGCATGTTCATCCCGCGATCAGGCGCGCCAATACACGAAGGATAAAAACGGAACGCGTCTGCAGCTCTTCGCCTCGATATATATTTTATTGGAGTTATTTAAAGGAAAGGATTTGATGGTCCCATAAAGTGCGCCACTTTAGTGAATTCAAAGCGTTTCATCGAAGGCGTTTGAGAGCCGCGGCGCGCTTAGCTTAGCTCGCCGAGTGCGTATACGCGATCAGGCCAGCTCTCGGCCGTCTGCTTTAGCCGCCGCGACATTTTTACGAGCGCATATGCGCCTCGACGTTTTAGTGAAATATGCAATGGGGTGAATTACATGGTCGCCGGGTGCGCCGAGCGATAATAAAACGTGCGACTGATGCTATAACTGAGCGCATCGACGCGCCCCCGCCTCTCTCTCTCTCTCTCTCTCCTTTATCTCTTGTGTATCTCTTTCTCATATAGCGGCTCGGGGGATACACACCTCGCGGATAAAATCTTAACGCATCCGGCGCGTTCATTTCCGGCGCGGAGAACCGCCCAGCCGACGCTTATCCGATGAATCCTCCGCGCGCCGTTTGCAATTTGCCGCGGAGATCTTGCCTCCCGAGCTGCTCTCTCCTCTCCCAGACCTCGGAAGACTCGGGGAGATCTCGCCGAATATATGCATGAGCGGGCGAACTAAAGACTTGGCCTGTTACGAGCGCGCATTTACAGGCTCGAATTAAATGGTCCTTCGCCGGAGTTAAAATCGAATTGAAAAGCTTACACTGACAAAAGCCCTCGCGACTTAGCGAGTGGATTTGTCGGTTTGCTCCGCAATTCCACGAGTCAGTTGCTTCACAAGTTGATCCCGTCGAATATTTCGGAGTAGCCTGATTATGTGATGACGAAGTATACCTTGTAAATATTTATTTTACAGTTTTAATAATTATGATTCAAAAGCCCAAGTAATAAACATCGTTGCCAATTCATAGTACATGAATAAACTATCAACATAAATTTATATTTCTGTTTTTAAAAGAATGTGACGTGTGCTACAACGTGATAATGTAGTTGCAGTAGGCTGAGCGAGTGTACATAATCTTGTGTTGGCGGCAGAGCGGAGAGCTTTAGTTACGCACGAATGTGTTTGTGAGCGATTGGTCGTGCACAGATACTATTGAGTCGTCGATGCGAGGGCCCTGAAGGTGCATCGAAAATGGAGGCAAACTACGAGCCAAACATGTTTTTACGCCTTTTTTGTATCGCGAATTTTTTTTTCATCGTTTCAAAACCTCTGTAAGAGGTAGAACAGCTAAATCGAAGTACGATTGAGAACTTTTCGAGCGGAATATTTAGCCTGCATTTTATAGCATTCAATTCCGCGTTTTCGTTCAGGATCGTATATTTATAAAAGCAAATTTACCGAGAATTACCTTTTTATTACCATTGAACACATAACCTCGTTTTTCACTTTAATTAAAGCGAATGTAGCCCAATTCTTGAATATCAAATTACACGTACTCTACACTGCAGCTAATGATCAGATCTTTTGTTAGCAGTTCGGCTGTTAGTACCGAATGCACTAGAGAGCCCTCAGCATTTCAAGAACATTTTCAGCGTCCGATACAATTTCAACCGAGCAAATAAACGCAATGCATCTTTAGATCAATATTTCCAGCTGCATCTGTTACTTATATCTATTTCGATACGCATTTTCCTTCTTCTTTTTCAAAAAATTGCTCATTTCTTTGTTATTTATACATCTTGATCATATTTATATCGACATATTGACTGTGAACTATCGTTCATTGTTCATTCTGAAATTTATTTTACCAAATTAAATAAAAACCCGTTCTAGCTAAAAGTCAGCTGAGCGTCGAATTGATTGCTAGTTTTTGTGTTGAACCTATCTGATGCAGACATGACATTTTTTGAACAACGTCTACTAAACTTATATTTTATTTCTTTGAAAACTCGTTTTACAATATAGATATAGATGATATTTTTAAACGGGTTTATTTGATTTTGGAGCTTTATATTTATACCAAGACCATCTTTGAAGGCTACATGTCTGAATATAAGTCCGCACACATATCATGGGAATTTCTAAACTAGTTTAGAAAATACTTTGAATATTTTCGAGAAAATTCCTAGACTCCCTTGATTATGAGCGTAAATTGAAAATGTTTACTTAATCATTTTATTTACTGAACGATTTGTTGCTGAATTAATAGAATATTAATTTCGATTATTTAAATTAAAGTTAAAATTACTTGTACGCAAATTTATTTTTACAGTGCATTGGAATTGTTATAAAGTTATTAAAATGAAGTCATCACTGAAGGCGAGTACGAGTCATGCAAGGATAGTTTAATGAAATAAGTTTAAAAAAGCTTCGTATCCGTCAGTAAGTTTTGAGCGCATAGCTTTTTAGAAATGTCAAGAAGTTTTAAATAGATCCATTAAAAATTAAGCCCAGTAAAAAAGTACAAATTAAAGGACCCGAAAAAACTTTTAATAGTTTTGAATTTTTACTATCTCGATCTTTCAGAGATTACACTTAATTGCACAGTGCCCGATGATTCGTATCTCAAATACTAGACTAATTCTGTAAAGTTTAGCTACTTCCACCCAGACAAACTTACACTAACCATAGAATTAATATTTTATCTACATCCCAAGTCTTGTTAGAGTCTAGTTGTACTCTTAAAGAAATAATTATTTGATTAGGCAAATTAAACGAGCAGCCGAGGCGAGGGCACGAGAGCAGCGTTTAACTGTAATTTCATGCGTTCTCGGCGCTGGCCGCACAAAAGTTTCTTCCCGGTCCTCGTGGCGCGTAAACAAGTAGACCTCGTCGCTTAATGGTAGGCCTACCGGAAACCATATCGGACCCGCTAAACGCTGAGAGAGCTAAGCCGACCCGCAAGCCGCATCGGAAGAGAGAAGATAGCCTGTCAGATAACGGCGACCCTGATTTATCGCCTAAGCCGAAGCGCCCCCCCGACTATCCGCCTTCGGATAGCGAGATATCAAAGCCAGAATCCCCGCCTATCTCTCTCTCTCTCTCTCTCTCTCTCTCTCTCTCTCTCTCTCTCTCTCTCTCTCTCTCTCTCTCTCTCTCTCTCGCCAGTGTCAGTTTGCTCTCCCTCCCAAACTCTAGCCCGCGAACGAGGACCGCGCATTAGGCCACGCCTGCTCGCGCTTGACGCGTTTGTATTGGCCTTATGACTTTAATTTTTAAATGGTCACAGCTCCAATTCTATGCATCGGAGAAAAAAATGGCGAAGAGCTTTTTGTCTCAGAATTGCCTCCACTATCCGATGGTATACTTTTCTGCATACCTTTTCCGAACACCCTGTATATAAAATATGACATATATATAACATATTAAATAAATATTCTTCAAGCATTAGATTCAGACAGTTGTCATGGGAACATTTAGCGATTGGTTGCTATGAAAACCGTATTCGATCAATAGTCTCTATATAATAAAAATATTTTCACCGTTGTCGTTGTACGAATTAAGACTGTTGTCATGGCAATGAATAGTAATTGGTTGTCATGGCATTAAGACTGTTGCCATGGCAACGATTAGCCTTTGGATATAATAAAGACGTTTTTCATAGCAACCAATAGCTATTTGTTACCGTGGCAACGAATCACATTTCGTTGATGTGTCAATAAATTGTTATTCAGTTCCATGCCAATTAATAGCTAATCTAATTTTTAAAAATTAGTACTAAAATGCATAGATATTATTATAATTTCTTAAAAGGAATTTCAATAATGTGAGTTTCTTTGAGAAAGCAATCTGCTAATTCAGTTAGCAGCGGTTTTTTTCGTGAATGGGGTAAGTAAATGGCTTAAATTTTAGTAGAAAAAACCTACCATCGTTTACGATTTTGATATTTTCATAAAAACTAGTTAAATAAAAAAGGGGCAAAGTTTTTCTACTGTGGCGGAGTCTGTACTATACATTGATACATTTATTGCTTAAAATTATTAGTTTTCTTGTAAATTAATTTCACACAAATTTGAAAATTATACCTTTTTAACGCTTTCCTCCTCTTAATCATTCGCTTGCCTAAATACCTGAAAATGCATCAAAACTGTAGTGCAACCGAATATCATCAATTATACTATAACTCCACGAATCACATTTGTATAATTTCTCAAAACATAATCAATTAAACCCTAACGCAATACGAATCCAACAATGATACGCTCGCCGAACTCTCCTTCAACTCTCATCCCGCGAAATCAGTCGCATTCACAAGAGGATCAGCAATCTCCGTCTCAATGCAACGTTTAATCCTCGGCTGCGCTCGGCAGTTTCTCCCATCAAGCCCGCTTCTCTTTTAGCCGCTCATTCGTGAGTCCTCCCGAGACGTCTTTGCCGCGGCGCAGTTTAAATCCCACTGATTCACGACGGTTACGTTGCCGATTGAATTAGGCAGCCGGATTGAGAGGCGCGATGCTTGTTTCTGTTAGTCTCCCGAGGTCTCCCTTGTTGCTTGCTTCAAGGCGAAGTCTGACTGACAACCTTTGCCCATTAGCTGCTGATTAAGATAGCATTTTTTTATTCGTATTTTAATTTCGTTGATTTTTTAAATCGTTTATTATGTTAAATGTTTGGTATTGTAATAGTTTCAGATAATACTCGGAGAAAAATGTTCTAATAAAAATTACTATACCTTTTTATAAACTTGCATTATCCTAAAAAATTGCTATACATATTAAAATTTAATAGAACTTTATCAATTTTTACTACAATTTTATTAAATTTTACTATATATTACATTATTATAGTATAGTAATTTTTTAGGATAATGCAAATTTGTCCCCGTATTACAAAAAGGTATAGTAATTTTTACTGAAAATTTTTTCTCAGTATAGGGATAAAAAGTTTTAACTAAAAGACAATTGTAATGAGATAAAAGATTATAATTTATATTTGCAAATCTATAAAAAGAATGTTTTTCTTTCTTATTTAACGTCGTTCTGTTTATGCTACGTTTATGGCATTTCTATTTTACACCACGTAAAATGTACGAACGTTCTTTTTTGAGAATGCTTTTTAATAATTGTAACGAGATATTAGATTTTAAATAAAATATATTTATAGCGAGATAGTTGCGGTAATGTTCAAGTAGGAAAATTCTCGTTTTTGCAGAAAGAAAATTTGCTCAATTAACTTTTATAGGATATCCCATTTCAAAGCATATACTGAATCTAATTCCATTTTCGCAATTGTTTTCTGTTCTATATTTTCTAAACTATGTATCGCAATCCAGATCTAATTTGGGATTGCGATTCTACCAAATTGCAATTTAAAAACAAGCTTAATTTTAAATCTAATTTCCAAGATTAAAAGACGCTTTCTTGAAAAAAGTTTAATACATTATTAACATTTCTTTGCAATAACTATTATTAATAAATACTAAATAAACTTTGAAATTAATAAATTTCCAACAGCAGATATATTTAATATCTACGGTTCGATCCGAAAATACGACCCAAAAACTTTTTCGAAAAATATTCCGAAAGCTCGTTCGAAATATTCATCAAAATCCAGAACCCGCATCCGAACTATCTTCTCTACAGAATCCCCCGAAAATTCAGCGACAGATCCTCCCTCCCCCCGCCCTAAGAAGTCGACGTCAGGGTCCCCGCCGTCCATTCAGACAGAAAGGCTCCTCGAAGGCACACCGCCGTGCAGTCGAGAGTTTCTCTATCTCCGCTTGGGCGGGAAGTTGCTCGCCGCGCAAGTTTCTGATCGAATTATCGAGTGGAAGACGGAGGTCGGGGCCCGGAAAGGTATCGCGGTAATTGTGAGAAGTTACAATGTATCCCTTCGAGCGAGTCGCCGAGCTCCGAGCATAAGCTCGTCTCGAGAATTAGGGGCCTTAATTGCCAGTTATGAGAGCGGAGTCGGCGCACGACGCGGCGCTGGGATTTTTGTCCGACGGCGATGGGAGGAAGCTCGCTTTGATTAGAGGGGAGGATTGCGGGGGATTAATTGCGTTTTATGTTTTATATATTATGTTCTACGAGGGTTGGGCGAGGTTCGAGCGTTTAACGTTTGCGAGAGGAAGTTTAGTTTTTTGGATTGAAGTTTTGTGTTACTTTGTAGAAATTGATCATTGTACAGCAATTATTGTTAATGCGCTGGGGATTTTTTAAACTTTGAAAATAAATTAGTGCCTTTTACGAAGAGAAAAATAATTAATTTTGAATTTAAGACGTTTTAACAGCAAAGATGGATTCTTTAAAGTGTGCTACTAAATTAAACCTGCTTATAATTTATTAAAAACTGGCCCTATAATTTATACCATTTTCCTCGTAAAAATTTGAGTAAAGTATTCCAATAATTCTTGCAAACGAACCCACTTAATAAAATCGAATCTCTAGCAAAAAAAAAAAGAAAAAAAAGAAAAACAGTTCATAAGCAAGCCTTCCTCCATATCACGAGCGCTCACCGCAGCGAGTAAGCCACTCTCGGAGCGACTCCTTTCAGCCTCGAAGCCGCGTGAATGTGCGCGTAGGTAATTCGCAAAAGTCGCTCCGAAGTCTCCTCTCGAGCGACACACTCGCACAGAGGCAACTCTGTCTCTCTCTCCCTTATAAGCGATGTAACTCGCTCGTGAGAGTTCGGCTAATTTCGGATCAAAAGCTCCGCCTGCGGAAATTAGCTCGTCAAAGGCGCCCGTGCAAGAGGCAGAGCGAGCGAGGGAGAGAGAGAGAGAGAGAGAGAGAGAGAGAGACGGAGAGACTTCCGCGCGCATGCGCCTCCCGGGAGGAATAATGTTATTATCGCCTTTTGTGCAAGCCGAGTGTGTGCCGAGCTGATTCGAAGGAGCCGCGAGAAAAGCGGCTGTGTTGATGCGGCTAATTGCTTTCTGACCTCCGACGAAGATGACGCAAGAGCTTTTCCTCCGCCGACGACTGAGAACCGAGATCGAGCTGACAGTTGGCTTTGTTTGAGTTTATTCGGAGGCGCTTGGGCGCTTTGGCTTTTTTGCTGCTTTTTCGGGAAGAGAGTGTATTGCAAGGTAGGCTGTGTATTATTGTTATCAAGAGTTATAAATAATGTTTGATTAAGAGCCAGGAAGCGATTTTTCGTCTTTTTTTTATGCCTTGCTTTTTAATTAAAAACGACATTTAACGTTAATGTTAAAAATGGTTAAAAGCAACTTTAAACTGGTGCTCTGTAATAAGAGTTATTGGAATTGAAAAATTGCAGCTCGATTCTTAATGTATTGATAAAAAGTCTTTTGGGAGAGTATTTTTTTTTCAATAAATAATTAATAATAAATATTGAAATTTAAATATAAATGAGTGGCTGCAACGCAAATATGAATTTTACTGTTTTATTTTATTGCTGTAAATTCTTTTTTAATTTAACAAACAAATCATAAATATTTTAATAATTGTTAAATATTAGAATGAAAAAATCGCAACAAATCACAATTTTTTTCAAGCTAATATATTTGAAATGGAACTTTAAACAAGTTCTTTGCAATTTTAAGTAGAGTTTAGCTTATCAATGCATAATTGTACGTAAGCGTAATCATGCGTCGGAATATTTATCATGTCGGAAAACTGAAACGGTGCTACTTTTCGTTTGATAAAAATAATGATGAATGTTATCGACATCGTTTTCTACATTAGTATATATCAAACGCAAAAAGTCCAACAGAAAAGATATTCTAAAAATTAAGATCTCAAGCTAAAAACTGCC
The DNA here is from genome assembly GCA_900474335.1 of Ormyrus nitidulus. Lineage (NCBI taxonomy): Eukaryota > Metazoa > Arthropoda > Insecta > Hymenoptera > Ormyridae > Ormyrus > Ormyrus nitidulus. Next base: position 13,715 of record UCOL01002573.1, on the reverse strand, counting down.
TCTTACACATTCGAGCGACAATTTCCAACGATCCCAATCCGTACAACCGCCCCATTCTCACGGAGAACCCAATCAATGATCGAAAGCCTCCAAAATTAGCCTCGCCTTCGCCCCGCAGTTAATAATAACCTCGGTAATCTTTAAACTTGTTGAACCACGCCGTTACAAAAGGAGCGAGCAAGCACAGCCGCGCGTCCATTCATCGCTGTGTGCGTCTGTCCTCGTCGTGAAAGGAGGCACGAAACAATATACAATATAACGCGGCGGACCGACGCGTTCTTGCGAGAGCGAGTAAAGCCGGTCATTGTCGGCGGTGGGGGGGCCTTTATTGCGTAAACCGAGGCTCGAAAGCTCGCGGTTATAATAAGCCAAGCGGTATCCTCCGCCGTAATCCTGCGAGCGGCGCTTCTATAGCCTTCGCTCTCGAGAGCTCTCTTATCTGAGCCCGACGGTCGCTGACCCAATTAATGCCCGTGACCCGATTTTCGATCGGTTACGAGTGCGGTGTTTATTCCACGCGGTTTGGAAAAGCGGGAGTGTGGGTTTGTTTTGAATCTTTTTTTTTCTTTTTAATAGCTTTAGTTAAATAATCTGTTTATTGCGTATTTTAGAGTCGGTTTACTAAACTGTGTTAATAGAACCTTCCAATGAGGAAGTATTTTCTGGGAAAACTATTTTTATTTATGACTCGAACCCGCGTTCTTCTGTTCCTGATCAATTTTTTTTTCAAAGCCCATCACAATTCATTAAGAAACTGTACACTTTCGCCTTCGATCCTCTCGAGCGAATCCGATTAACTATCAAGAAGCAACATTTACATGCAGAGCCCATAAATCCGTACTCGAGCGTCGGGAGAGCTGCTCCTTACTTAATAACACTCGAATTTTCTTCATCCCTCTCGAGTCTGGCGCCCCTCGTCAGAATCTCGTGGGGTGGCTATCGACAGTTGAAAATAGCCGATGGCCAAGTTGGGTTATAAGCCGATCAACCCTGGCCAAACACTTCAGTCGATGTTTCCCGTCGGCTGGAGCGAAGCCCGCGGAAACTATTGCCGTATACCGCTGACTTAACAGTTTGTTATCGCGGCAAACGTATATATGTATATACGTTATAAGTTGCAGGGATTTACTCGAGTTTTCGGACTTATTGATTAGATACTGACAAGTACAGGTCTTCAAACTTGGCTTAGTGATAACATTAATTTTTGAAAGGGGTTTCGGTCTGGAATTGATGAATAAAGGAGTGAAGCAAAAATTTTTATATTTTTTGGTAATGCCAAGAACTGAGAAAGTGACTTTTTTTATTTGTTTCAACTAAGCACAGTTATTATTCATTCAGAATGAACGTCTCAACGGATTCTCGTAAGTTTATTTCAAGAATGCTTTTCTGCCCTCGGATTGAAATCTTTTGTTCGAAATTATCTTATACGTGAATTCGTTTTGACGTTTAATGCGTTCGCATTCATTCGCATCGACTTTTATAAACTGTTTTCAAAAGACATTCTGAATGCACTCCGATGAATACACTCGGCCACATAAAAACAAATTTGCGTGCAAAACATGTTTGCGTTTCCAGTCATAAAATCCGAGAGCGACGTGCTCAGGAAATTTTCAATTTCAAAAGTGCCAACTAGATTACATCAACCTTTAGCGTTTCCTTGAAAAGATCTTGATACGTTTAAACAAAGGAACGGGCGCTGAATAGCTATATTTTTTTTTTTGAAATTTTCTTTTTCACCCGTCATTTTCGCGCGGAAGAAATTCGTCTTCGCGCGCGTCAATGGAAAATTTTTTTACAATTCAGCACTACGTGCTTTTTTTGCGGATCCCGAGGAAACGTCGAGTTCGCTTAATCGAATTCCCAAGCCGTTAAACCTGCTACGACTGTTGATTAATTCACGCTCTTTTTTTTTCGACACATATACATCATTCGTAGAGATGTGACCGAAATTGAAAATTTCTATGAAAAACCAATTATCGGTCTATACTTTAATTGAATTCTTTTTCGCATTTCACTTTTAACGTCATTCATTCATTTTTATATTAAAACTAATCGTTATTGCGTTTTGTATAAACATTATAATTCAACGGTTTACCAAATCTATGTTCTGCCTCGTTAATTTTAAAAATAATTACATTCTTGACTCAGGTATTCTATCTTAATACTTTTTAATTTTCAACAAATACGCGCATAAATTTAAAGTGGAATATGGAACATATCGATTTTCACGACTATTCTAAATAAGTGCTCCTACATGAATTTTATCGAAATGTAAAAAAACTTTCCTCCACCTCCCCCGCTTACTCTCTCGAATTTTCCAGCAGTTGAACGAGTTTAAAAATCCGGTTGCTCGTTAAAAAAACCCGTCGAGAACTGCTCTAGCAGTCGGCGATTTAACTTTTCGCGGCTGATGGTGTTCAACGGGCTGAAACCGCTCTTCGCCGGAAAAGTAACTTTTCCATCGATTTGGCGCAGCGGCATGCGCGTTCTTCAATTATTATTTATGAGCGTCGAGCGCAGCGCTAATGAAACCCGAAGGCTCCTGAGCGTCGGCAAGTTGAGGCAGATTAATGCGTTTCGCGCGGCGGTAAACTGTTTTTGTTTACAGATTTTTGGGGGGATAATCGAGGCAGAGGGCGAATGTCGGGAAATGGGTCGTGTGGGTTTTGTGAAAGACGCGAGATGTTTATGATTGGCTGCGAAATGAATTCGGAATTATCGATTTTATTTTATGTTTATTGAATATATATGCATTTACGAAGAATGTGAAGTAATTTTGTGTGTTATATCTCGTGCGACATCGGAATTTAATATCGTTACATTAAAATATGCGTATGGTAACAATAATTACAATTTAATTAATAATTAAAAATAATCCATTATCTTACTTATTTGGAAATACTTCATTCATAATGTTAATAATTACTTAGCCGAATAATTGATAAATTATTTATTATGTGATGCAAATAAAGTTATTTTATACAGAAATGAATAAATTTTAAAATTTATAATAAATATCGTAAACGTCATTCTATTTATTTATTCTAGCAACAACTGTATTGCGTTTATGATTTACTTTAGAAATATTTTAATGAGAAAAAAGTTAAGTTAAATTGATGCACTGATTAATTATCCGAGTAAAAAAAAACATTGAGTCGATTTCAATTTAATTAAATTTCAGAAAAACTTAGATTCTAGTAATCTTAACAGAAGTATGCCATTCAAAAAGGCAGCGGTTGCAAGTGTTAATTAAATGCAGGGAAGACATTTCATAATTCTCAACCACCTCACATTTCTACCAATACACCATTTTAGCACCGATAAGAAAAACCGCGATAATTAAAATCTCCGGCGCTCATTGCTTCTCGCAATACGCATTAATTAAAAAAGTTTTATTTTTTCAAATAATCCCCTCCGCGCAACGAGAGCCCGACAAAATAACTCCATTATACGATTCTTTAATTAGCAGCAATTTCCCTCACAAAAGGAGCCGAGAGCTCCGTCGTCGTCGCCGCGCTAAAATTACAAACTGCGCGAATAATAAAAGTCCCGATTCTTAATCGAAGCACGCGCGCGTTAAAAAGAAAGCGCGAAACAAGCGCGCGCGCGGGGAGCCCCGGAAATTAAGCAGTCTCTCTTTCTGCCGACGAGCCGCACGGGAAATTCGAGAGCGCGCGAATCTCGATTTCCACTCGGCTAATGGCTACTACTACTTCTTCTTCTTTGACGAGAGCTGAGGGGGGGAAGGGGGGGCTAAGCGAGCTTCCGCCTCGGAGATCTTGGGGAGAACTTTCATTACTTGCTTCGTTCTCTTTCCGTTCTCCGCGGCCACCGCGGAATGTAAAACCGAAGTTGGGATTTCGTTTTTGGCGCCGCCGCTCGGCTGTTGTGGAATTATTGTTTTAGTTCGAGGATAAGTTCTCGATGAGTTGTGCCGGGCTATACGCGGGACGGTTTTGATTATTTTTTACTTTGGGGAACGGATGGGATTATAATGCAGCGTTACATTAAGCCTCTGGAGTACTTTTGGAGTTTGAATGGAGTTGTAAGGGATGCAAGTGGTGACCTGATTTCGAATTTTGAAGAGCTTAATCAGATAATCTTCAAAAAGAATCTCTTTACGGGAGGGTTCATTATAGAGATAAATTTTTGAAAGTTTCGAAGCTGTTCTAGGAATGAATGCCAACTTTTATGCTGTAAATGTAACCAAGAATATATGAGGAAAAACTTTTTTACCTTACTAAACTGAATTGCTGCAGAACTTTGTAATCGCTTCATCATCGTTATTCGCGCTTCTTCTTTTTCAGTAATCATAATACAATTTTTCTGAAATATTACCTTGACGCGATTTTCACCACTAATTATAACGTATCATACGAAAAAGAACCAAATACCCAATTTAATCTTAATTAATGAACTCCTTATTGCATAAAAAACATTAATCACTCTCAAAAGAATAAAGAAAGTTTATAAAATTCTACACTGCAACTTTATAAAAAAAAAACCACTCGAAAGTCATCATCAACCAATTAATATCCACGTAAATTTCACTTTAGTCTTAGTCAAATAAAACCCATCAAATAATCGGCCACAACTACAATTCCACAATAAATCTTCCTCGCAGCCCTCAGCTGCAAGCCAGCGCCTCACTGCCCCTAAAACCCAGAAAGTTTCCCCCCGTCCCAAAAAAGAGCCGAGCAACACCCCGAGAGAGAGAGAGAGAGAGCCGGCCGCAAACGTACCTTTAATTATCCCGGACAAGGCGGCGGCGAAAGTTTTTGGCGGCTGCAGCTGCCGCGGCGGCGGGCCGCAGACTTAATGTATGCGAGAGCGCGGCAGTGGTAACAGCAGTGCGCTGGACCGCCATCCACCGGAGCTCTCTCTCTCCTGCTTCCGCTGACTCTGCACCGAATGTACCCGCGGGGTGGGCGAGAGCGTGTTCGCGCCCCGCTGCCTCTTTAAGGACGAGGCCGTTTCTCCGGGCGGGGCTGCCGAGCTTGTAAACGCTTGGCGCTGCTGTTTCGGGGACGGCTAATGGCCCTCTCTCGGCTGGCTCGCGCGGGAAGATTTTTCGGGTTGTTAAAGTTTTTTTGAGGGCTGCGATTGTTTGTGATGTACTGCTGCTGCGTGTTGATATTCTGTTTCGAGAGTGTATGAAATGGAAATCGAAGAGATTAATAATGTTCAAATGGTTTTATTCGACTGAGCTCGCCATTTAGAATTTAGCTAAAATGAAAATACAATAAATTTCTACGGTTAAATGTGTAAATTGTCTGCACATAAAGTAATAATCTATTTTAATCTATTTATATTACCAAGAAGATATCACGTTAATATAAAAGATCTCTTATAAATATTTTTTCTTATAATGCAGTCATTATTAAAATACTAGGTAAATAAATAAGTTCGTTTTAAACACGCAAGTTACCTAAGACTTTTATCAACTTTATAACGACTGTATTAAAAAGGAAGCGAACTAACTTATTCGCCAATGTTTCATCAAGATAGATAATAAAGAATAAAGCCATTAAAACAAGGAATTCAAAAGTATATAACAACTAATAAAGAATGATTCAAGTCCCCCAATCAAGCTCGGCCAAACGGAATTCATCATTTTTAACGAGACAAGTGAAAATTCCAGAAATCGGCCTTCGCGGCAACGTCGAGCGCACACCTCCATCCCAGCAACCGACTTCATCTCCTCTCTCGCTCTCCCAAACCGCCCCGTGTCGGAGAGGTTATAACTCGCGTAACTTTGCACTCACGACTACTTTCGCCTCGGCGAGAATTCCAGCCCGGGGATTGCCGGTTTTACGAGGCCGCGAGACCTTTCTCTTATCTATGCGCGAGATGTACAAAATTATAGGACGAGAGAAAGAGAGGAGAGGGCAGGAGTTATTGTCTCGTGTAAAACGCTTCGCTCCGCCGCGGGACTCTAACTGTGGGCGCGGAGAGATAAGGTGGCGCCCCCCCACCCCTAAGTGGAAGTTCCGCGCGGAAGTTTTAATTGAGACGTACACTTTGATTCCATTAATCGTAATGAAATTATTGCGCGCTGCGCGTCGAGCCATTCAATAACTTTGGCCTTGTCTCGCCTCTGAATTGATCGAGATTGTTTGTTGGGGGTTCGGATAGTTCTGAAAAAGTGGACTTTCGTGTTACCAGGAAGAGAAATTAAGGGAGGAAATGTGAGTCTTGCTTTTAGCACTGCTGCTGGATTTGCTTTACTTTATGCTGGTGAAAAAGGGGGATATTGTGACGGAGGAAGTTTGAAGTTTACATCAATCTAAAACGTAGATACGTGAGAAGCTTAAAGTGAAACGAGAAAATTATACGATACTTCAAAATGTATTTTATCGTTTAAAAATGTCGGAATTATGTGGTTGGACTGGAAACTGTGGTCTATAAACGTAACTGCTTTAATATTTCAAAGAAACTTGGTTAAATAGCACAAACACGTAAAAAGCAAACAGTGGTGTGCCATAGACTAGACTAACATATCTGTATTTATTTTGGTCTGCTCAACACGAATATCTGATCAGATGATCTCTAAGAAGTTTAATCTTATAAGCATATTTTAAAATTCTTAAAGATGTTGGAGCAAACCTAAGCTTAGTTTTGTGTTGATCAGATCAAAATACATACCTATCATATTGCAGATATTGTATCGATAAAGTCTACGCTGCAGACAATTTTTTATTTTTGCCGTATACCTGCGTAATCAGCCAAATTCTCTTGACTAATGTGCGAAATACAAACAATTTTACAAATTGTATACATTTAACCTAAAACCCGAACTTTTTCTTTCCATCACCAGATTTTTCGCGACGCCGCTAAAAGAATAACCCGAAAAATATTCACCGTCAAGCACTTTGGCTATTCAGCATCCGAGCTGCGAACGTACAGTTCGCGAGCGGATTTCAGGTACTTCTCTCTTTCGCGCCAACATTTTTCACCGCGCTCTACAATCAACGCAGTTATTTTATGACTTTATACTTTTTCATCATTTGAACGAGCGCGAGAGCTCTTCGTCGCAGATGTTCACCTCTATATAAATACATGTATTTTTTTTTACACACTCCAGCTCGTCGTTTTTTGAACGGTTGCAATCAAAAGTTAGAGGTCGGTAAAAGTATTTTAAGCCCGAGGTTTGAGCAATTGCGGTATAAAGTATTTAGCGGGTTATAGAATTTAATTTACTACCGTGAAAGAAAGGTTTTCTGAGAATTCGATTAATTTTTCTATAATGTCCAAAAGATACGTATAAAACAATAAAAAAAAAAATACAAAGATACAATTATTTATACTGAAATGAAAAGTTTCAATGGAAATTCTTCATTTTTATCCTCTGCATCATAAATAGAACAGAAGTAGTTATACGAATGAAGAACACTCGTCGTTCTTCAAGCGAAATGACATTTCATTTAGCCCAGCATCATTAATCGATTCTGAAAGCTCCATACATCCGAAGACGCGTACGAAATCAATCAAATTCCCAAACGATATATCTCGAAAAAGAAAGACGACCCCGCAGTACACATCTCTAGAAAACTAATAACCGTCGGTGGCCGGTCGCAAAAAGTTTTTATTTTCCAAAAGGGGCCGCACGGAGATGAATTCGTTACACGTCCTTGGCTCTCTCGCGTTTAGTGCCTCCCGCGGCTCTTTTCCCGGCGCACCGCGTTTTCGGGAGGTTTTATATCGAGAGGAGAAGGAGGATACTTCGACAGTTTCAATTCATTTTAGGCGTTTCATTTTTTTCGCCGCTCGTTGCCCGTTTATTGTTCGGTCGATCTGCCCCTCCCCCCCTTTTTGTACTTTTTCGTCGCCCAGGGAGGATTTTAAAAGCGGCGGCTGCGCGATCCTGTATCGACAAAATTTCGGCTGTCAGGCCGGATTTATCGCGACGTCGGGGTTGTATAGATGTACGGATAAATAAATGCGCGCGAGGAGAGAGCGACGAGAGCACTTGGGTTTTTCAAGAGGTTATAGATGATGTAATTTTCGCGGGATGGATATATCGCGGCCCGCCGCTTCCGAAGATCCTTCTGCATTTTTATCCGTTTTTCATTGAAACGCCGCTTATAAAAATGATGCGAGTGTTAGTTTCACTTCTCTCTCTTTTTTTTTAAATATTTTCTTCATTGCCGAAGAGGCTTGAATTTTATTGGCATTTTCAGTGGTGTAATATGAAATGAAAGCTTTCATAAGCTTTTACAGTTCAATTTATAAGTTCTTGAACGATAAAATACAATAGGGTCAATTCGCTGAAAATTTTCAGCGTGAAATTATTATAATATTCCATAATATAACTTTTAAATGCGCATAAAATTTTTATTAATATTAATGAAACGTTTTTATTCTTTGTTACAGGTAATATACTATAAGATCTTTGAAATCTTCAAGTAAAACTTTATGCGTGAGTATTATATTTGCTATAAGTACGGCGCGTAAAACATGAATTCGTCCTCAAACAATTTAATTTTGAGGACGGAAAAACATTTATTCTAGATGTAATAGATATAACTTAAGTAGAATAAACTATTCCGAATTTACAATCGAAGAACAAGCATAATAAAACACTCCAAACCCCAGATACTCAGCTCGACAGAGGCTCCGAAACTCCAAGCAAGTCCATCCATTCCCACTTTCGGCAACACAATGCATAATAAACGAATGCTAATTTTCTGTTACTCGCTCGTAATTCACGTTATTATCCCGTCTTAAATTAGCCCGGCACTTATACGGGTCTGGCGGCTCCCTCCCCGTCTAAATCAAAATTGCAGCGGCGAGAGAGAGAGAGAGAGAGAAGTCAAAAGTTCCCGGGAGGATTAGTTCGGCGCGGAATTCGAAATTGCACTTTTGGTTTGTCGTCGCTCGAAGTCGCTCGAAAGTAGATCACAGTCGTTAGACGCATATTCGAGGATCCGTACAGTCTAATCCCTCTTTCTAAGCTCCCTGCGACCTCGATTGATTATTACGAAAAATTTATGCGCTCCTCTACCGCCGGGAGTTTCGCGATTTATGGCTCGTGGTTTTTACCTCGCACGTCGGTTTCGAACTGCGCGGGGCAAATGGGTTTTTTGCGTTTTGAATTTTATGCCGAGTCCACTTAAATGTGCAGTAAATTATTTTTAACAAAATCTTTAAAGTAAAACAATATCGGAAAATATTAAATTTATCTTTGCAATATTGATAATTCAATCGGCCTGCGTTACCAAAAATATATGCTTACAATTCAATATTGTTATTTTAAATATTAAAAAAATATTTTATTCGTGACTGACATTCAATTTCCTGAAATCTTTTATTGTATGTTTAAAAACGTCCGTGTATTACTTATTTAATTATGCAATTATTAATTTAATTATTATGTTACATTAATCATACGAATTTTAGGTAAATGTAAATTTTAACATGAATATTAATATAATGGGAAATTCATGTATGTTATATTCACATTTCTCCTATATAAATTATCAATTTATTGTTCATAGTATGTCCAATAGCCGCGAAAAGTTTTTAATTGCAAAATAATTATTTATAGTAGCTATTAAATTCAAGTTTATCTTCATTGCATTTTATGAAAGGTTACTAATTTAATAAAGGCACATTATACTTAAGGAGAACAGTTTTAATACTATCCCGTGCAAATTTATTTAACAAAACTCGAGCATCGATAAACGTTCGAAGTTCAGTCTTCAATTTGCGCTTAAAAATTGTCCTTCTCCAGGAGACTTCCCACTTTACTCTTCCCTCGCGAATCCCAGCTTTTTCCGCTTTCAACTCGAAAGTTTTAATATTCCACCGGCGTCAACAAACATCGCGTACCGCCGAGTGCATCCGAGGTATTTACCTTAGCCCCGCTTTTCCCGCGGAAATCTCACGAAAATCTTCCGACGTCTGGCAGATCGTCCGGAGCCTTATCAATATGGATGGCTCTCCCGCTCGCATAATGGAGAGAAAGAGAGCTCGAAATGTCGAGTCTCGCGTCCGGTTCGCAGGGGGGGACACTCGAGTCCGGAAACCTCGGCTTCAAACGAAAATCGCCGCGCTTCGTGACTTTAATTGAGAGCTTCCTCGGCGAGGCGAGGCGCGAAGTTTCCGCGGCTTAATCGCTTGTTGTGCTCGCTGTTTTAGGTGTGCTTTCGGGGGGTTCGGGAAAGGAGGAGCAATTAGTTTTAATTTGGATTTAATTTATTCGCTGAAAGGATAGGGTGAATTTGATGTAGAGTAAGGATCGAGCATAAAGTGTAGATATTATAAATATTTAGATTTATCATCCGAATTATATAATATACTGTGTTACCGTCAGGATAATGCGATTAAAATTTTCGTACAAATACGTTCTGTAAGGATAAACGCGAATAAATAAATAAAGCAGGGCATGATTTATTATATTTACGCTTTTGTGCTTATTAAATGCAGTGCTTTTATACTTGATCATTTTAATGCTTACCACTCGTTTGTTACGTTTTATGCAGGAAACAATACATTTTATGCTTACCTGATTTCATATAAAGTATAATATAATTTAATGCGAAATGCATTAATACGCGAATGCATTAAACGCTTTAATTTCTCTGTTTGAATTATTTTAAGAATCTTAATAATTTCGCGTTTATAAAGTTTTTAATTAAAAATATTCTTTGTGAATATTATACCTCTCTCAAATTAAATTTGAAAGTTTCTCTTTTATCTGACGGTATGCGAATACTGAAAAAATATAGGCACTGCACTCTTTAACATTTTGAGAGCTAAAGTTTAATTATATTGCAGTTTTTTATGAGTTCCGACTGATCAAAACTCAAAATCATAAAAGAAATTAGTTTGTACTTTTAGTATAATAACACCTCTTATACATTGAAGCATATTAGAAATTTATTGCTCTCTTCATTTCAATTGATTATTTCTCTTGTTGCAGTATATAATACAACGGTCTTATTGTGTAATTTATACCTCAGAGCTTCAATTTGCATAACGGATCAATTAAGGGGCACTTTATCACATATAACAATAGAAATCAATAGGCAGTAAGCTTGATTGATTTACCGTTGTGTGTAGCTGCCAAAAATTATAGCTGTTTGCTTCCTTTCAAAAGCAAATGCCCAAACTCTTCCATAACTCAAAAATTATAAATTTAAAAACCAAGACTTTTAAGACTTATCTTAAAAAGAAACGAGGGAGAGAGAAACGGATCATAGACGCTATTCAAAAAGCGACACAATAGAAAATGAGAATTCAATGCTCGCCAAGATAAAACATGTCCTTGTAAATGAGAAGCCTACGCATCACTGCCACCAGTATTCGTTCTCCGGGACGATTCGTATATGAAAGCAAAAAAAAAGAAAAAAAAAGCCGCCGCAGCTCGCTGGAAGCCAAGCAGATTCTCGTGACTTTTTTCATTTAAAATAAAAGGAGAAGCGCGTAATCGAAATGCGTGTTGCACAGCAGCACATTGTACTTGCCAGGGTTTTTGTTGACTGGAGTTCGAAAAAGTTGCGCGTGTTTTCAACGAAATTGCGGCCGCTTCCTCGCGGTTATCTGAAACCTCGCGTTATGTTCGGTTAACTCGAATCAAGTTTGCGCTTGTTTTATGCAAACGCAATTTTTGGATTAGGCAGCTGATGTTGAATGAATATCGTTTTCCTAATAATCTACTTAGAAAAATTATTGATTTGTAAGAGAAAGATTGCATTGTAAGCAATTTTACTAAATTTTATTCTAAACTTTACTAAAACTTTATCAATTTTCACTAAATGCGGATATTTCCTTTTTAATAGATATTAGTGATTTTTACTCAATGCAAGGAAAACTATTCCTTCAAAAGTAAACATAACGCAGAGCTGCTTTCGAATGCATAATTGAAATCACAAAAATAATAACCGCTCCTAGAATTTTCTCTCTCGGTGGATCCTCTCACACGTAATTCCTGAGATTATGCGCAATCGCGGAATTATCTTACCGAGCGATCGGTCGATTCGTCGCGCGATCGCGATATATCCGCCTGGTAAGATGAATCGAATCCCGTTCTTTATCTGCAAATCCTGCGCTTCATGGATTTGCAATTTCATCTTCTGAAATCAATCGCTCGAATAAAGGCGCATTTGTCTTTTCTATTAGAAACGAATGAGTCGTCCTTGGCGATCTTCTGGCACTTTTTCTTTCGAATTTTTAGCGAGAGGATGGATAATTTTTTAAATTTCTTTATAATTTCGGTGTCCACCTTAATTAATTCCGCCTGCATTTTTAAGATTGTTTAATTTTGTTTTAATTAAACTTTTTCCGCTCGAAATTGACAAGCGCTCCGCGCGAAAATGGCGTAGGGAAAAAAATTCTTAATTAAAATACAGCTGGCGAAACAAACTTGATAAATGAATTTACGAAAATATGCAAAATCTTAACAATGCATGAAGCTCCTCGTTACGTTCCCCAAAGTCTTCCTCGTTGAAACAAAAAAAAAAGCGTCGCGTTTATTTTTAATTAGTCGGGGAGAATCTTCAGACCGATACGAACTTAAGGTGCATGTAATTCCAGCGCTGACATTATTATACCGTTGCATCACTGCGTTTTTCTCACTTTTACCCCCTCGGCGTGTTCTTCTTTTTTTCCAATTACTGTTTTATCTGGAATTCAAAGACTTCTCGCAATTAAAAGGACCCATTAAAAGTAGAAAGTTAATATTAAAAAATTGTTTAAAACCCCAAAAACAAAGTTAAATATCGCTCCTCTTCTTGTTTGTATTGCGAAAAATGTTAATTTTTAAAAAGCCCTCTATACAAGCAAATTAAGAAAAGAAACTTTCGTCCCACCTTCCCGCGATCGATAAGATCGTCCTCATGAAAGGAGCGCATTCGAAATGTGAAAAAAGCGAGAATTTTTTGCATCCAGCTCGCTAATGAGGGCAGAGCGCATCAGCGTCGTTTTGTAAGAGGCCAACGTTAAAGGCGAACAGAATGACCCCGTCGCGGCGTCTTCCCCGCGTCCCTTTCTCCCGCGGCGCATATCGCGCGGGGGGAAACTTACCAGACGCCCTCCGAAGGCTTCAATTACTCGGAGAGGGGCTCCCCCTGCGCGGTAATTAATATCACGGACGAATGTGTGGCCTCCCGCGTACGTGGGATTTAATTAGAAATGCGCCGGGGAGAGATATCTGCCTCTCGTGAATGGCACAATGGCCCGCGTAGGGGAGGGGATAATGCCGGCGCACGGATGGATGGAAAAGAGATGCGCGAGGAATGATATTGGAATTGTTTATCTTGATAAAGGCGGCTGCTTGGATTTTGCAATCGGCCGAGCCGAGCACGAACAGCGGCTGAGCGATGCACCGGGACGGCGAGTCGGTGCCGGCGAGATTTATGGCCTGTCTTTCGAGATGAGTGCTCCTGGTGTTTCATTAGGGATAATGTAAATGTGTATTGGCGATGGTTTACTTTTTTTTTTGTAGCGTGGAGAGATTATTGCCGTTATTGTGGAAGTTTTATTACTTTAAAGGTATTACTGAGGTTCTCTTCTGCCATACTGTTGGATGAATTAATGCTGAAATATTAGAGCAAAAGAGCTTACATTTATAATAGCTTAAAAAGTAAAAAAGAATATACTTACTAACTAGGAGAGTGCTCGGATTCCAGATCACAGATTTTGTTCAAACTTTGAACAAGGTTTTCTTATGATAAAATATGAAGAAAGCCCAAATATTAGGGTCTAACGCTCAA
>UCOL01002572.1:0-24506 GCA_900474335.1 Ormyrus nitidulus | reverse complement strand
GTACCGTTGGGAAGGTCCTTTAGCAACTGCAGTTGCTTCGAAAGCTGTTTCCCCAAATTTGTCAATGTAGGTAAATTTTTACTCAGTTTTCGACTAAAAATTCGCCTAATGTGTTTAATTTTTCGATCGGTTACGCTATTTTCGGCTAACTTTTACCCTGAATTTCAAGTAATTTTTAAGCGAAAATTCTCTCCGTGTATTAGTGGCCATACATCAATTGTTTGACTAACACGGAAAAAAACTTAATCGGCACGTTGAGTAATAATCCCGACCAGTTGTACATTTGAATCTATACGGATAATTACATCCATTTATTAGATTTTAGAAAGTAAGTTTAAGATTATGTCTCGTACATAATACACTTCTCATACATCAGGCAGCCAACAGGTTTTGCCTTATCTGGCCTTTTTTTCAATTTCGCCGTTTTCTAATAACTCACATTAAAGCCCACTCGGCACGATCTACCCAATGAAGCATAATTACAAAACCTGGAAGAAAAAAAAGCCCCCCCAGCTACAATATATCCCTCGCACAAAGCCTCCGATTTTAACGCGCTCCGGCGACGTAATTCAGCCCGGCGCGCGGTTTTTCAGGCGGCGCGCAGCCGCAGTTATTAAATCTTTTGGAAATGAGCTCTCTCTCTCTCGCGCGCGCGCGCACGCAGCGCTAATGAAAGCATACATCGCCGCTCGATAAAAGAGCGCAGTAAATCCCCGGGCTGCTTTGGCGGCGCGTAAATAATGCGTCTTATTGTCGGGGCGCTGCCGTCATTAACCCTATCTGCGATCTGGGCGACGCAGCGGGTGTCTCCTCCTCGCTAATGGTGCCTTCAAGGTGGCTGCAGCAGCAGCAGCCTCGGGGGCTTTTGTGCGACGATCTATGGGCTGCGGTGTCGCGCGGCAGCTTTTCCCCGAGAGGAGAGAGAGAGAGTTGCTGCCGCCGCCGCTGCCCGAAATGAGAAACGAATGTGCGCGCAGCTTGACCCCCGGCTGATGGATGCCGAGCCGCCGCCGCCGCGGCGTGCGAAAATATTTATCGCTGCGGTTGCTCACTCTAATTGGGAAAGTGAATCTGGCCTGGCCTGCGGAATACTGCTAATGTATTCATTCGTTTGAATTTTTAAGCTGGGAATTTAGGGTTATTTTCTTTTGGTATTTTCGAAGTAATACATATTATTTTCTACTATATAATCTCGTGAACAACGCTATATATTTTTGAGTTTGTGAGATCAATATGTACGTTATTTCTAGTTGGATATTATCACGCAGGCACCTTGAAATTGAAAATTGCAATGCGCACGTCACGCACGCCGCCATTGACAGTCTGGCATTTAATTCGACATAATTTCACACTTGAACATCAATAACTATCATCCAAAATGAAGTTCGCTCTATATTCAACGAACCCGTACACCCAAACGTCGAATTGGTCATGAATAATCGACAAAGTTGATGTATCATCAAGATATGCTTTGTTCGTTATACATAACCAGTGTATATTGTCTCTTTTTGCTTCCATATAAATGAAAAAACTATACACACATTTCCGCCTAAAATTTGCAAACGACTAGAAATCTAAAGCAAGAAGTGTCGCTTTCTGGCGAGTACGCGTATCTCACCAACAAATATATCGGCAACGAGTTCCGCCAAATTCCCCATAGATCCTCGAGCAGCCAGCCGCGGCGTACATAAACTTAACAAATAAACAGCATATCGCATCCGACGTGCCATATCTCTCTCTCTCGTCTTTTTCCCGATCGTCGACACTTTCGTCGAAAGCGGCGCAAAACCACAAATCACGCAAACGGCGCTTTCCGCTCGGAGCGGCGGCGACGCAATTGAAGACCACTGCTTTATGGCCGCGCGCTTGGAGGGGTGAATTCGCTTCCCCGTTCGCTGTTGTACACACAGCGGCATCCGTCACGGTGGCTGCCGCCGCAGGGGATCAGCCAGCCTTCATCGCTCGTCAATGGGGGCAGGCCCTCTTTCTGCGTTTAATGCGTCTCATGTGGCGAGCAGCCCGTGAATATCATGCGCACTAATGAACGTATCTCAATATGTCCGGGCCCCGGCAATTTGCATCTCCCTCTCTCTCTCTCTCTCTCTCTCTCGCTCTCTCTTTCTCTCGGCGCTGATGGATATTCGCAAGAAATGATTGCTGCCTGCCCGCAAAAAAGCCTGCAGCCACCGCCCTTTTTTTTGGCCTTCCTCCCGAGGCTCTGACGCATGATTGAGTGCTTAATTTTCGTGCCTGCCAGCCAGAGTTTTGGATTTCGCTCTCTCCTGACAGACGGCTTTTGGCGACGTGCAAATGGGGGCTGAAGCCGCGGCCGATGGATTCGACAGGCGTGAAAGGCGAATGGATTCTGGCTGGAGGAGAGAGCTGAAATTGATTGTGCGCATTTGTTTTTTAAGAGTCCGCGGCGTTGGGTGACCAGTTTGCGGAGCCAGACGTGGGAATTGTTCGAGCAAGTGTCGTCAAAGGGCTTTCAATTTCTTCGAAAGGCAACAAATTTTTTTTCCCAAATTTTTGCTACGCGAAAGGAAAACGCTTTTTGAACCCAATTATCTTCCAATGTGGCTATAGTCAGCAACAACAAGAAAGTATTAAAAAATATAACTAAAAAATATGCTAAAGACGCAACGTAACCTTCCAGATAATTTATTGCACAATAAATACCTCATCATACATTCAGCAGGTATACGTAGCTACCGAAATAAATTACTAACCAGATTGCAGACATAAAACTTTAATACCGGCAGGCTCGCGTCCGTCAAGCAGCCCGCAGGAACGATTTATAACCGAAAGTATTCTAATCCCTTCGGCCATTGTCGCTGCCGAAATTAATCATATTTTTTTTGCCGAAGAAGCAGCGGCGGCGGCGACGATATACACTCGGCACAATAGAGATACATGAGGATATTATTCTTGGAAGGCCGCGGCGGAGTGACAAATACTCGCCTATATATATACTCGGGGACTGTCGCTCGGAGCGCATCCACGTGACGCGCGAATAAGGCCGGCCACTTCATCTCTGTCAGCTCTTCATTACTCATACAGGATTCGGCTGCGGAGGAAGGAAAGGCAGGCGGGGACGCGCGCGGCTTCCGAAAGAAATCCCGCAGATGTTGCCGCGGTCAATAAATTACCGATTTGAAAGATATCGAAGGGCGAGAGAGCTCCGGCGGCATTGTGCCCCCGGCCGGATTCGTTCCGTGTAATCCAGATTTTTTATTTTTTGCGCGCGCGGGGCTGCACGCCGAGCTCTCTCTGTTTATGCAATAGTCCTTTTCGTTCATTCGACACGGGGCATATAAACCCCCCCCCCGGCTGTATATTTCCTTTGGTGCGGCTTGATTTACTTTCGCGAGGCCAGACTAGTTTGGACCCAGTGTCAACTTGGATACGCTTCGGAATCAAAGGAGCTTGTTAATCTGTCGATTAATTTGCTTGGGCGCTGCCTTTGTGCAGGCGTTATTTATTGCTCCTGCCCTTGTTTACTGAAAGCGCATTTTTCTGCTTGTTAGTCAAATGGATTGTATTTTGAATTTAAAATATCCTCTCGTTCATTTCAGGGGGGGGAACAATTTTCCCGCGTTTTAGTTTTTCAACGTTTCGTACGTCTTAAACATTTTTAAGCAAGCGATAACGTTTCTTTGAGCCATTTCGCTCGAGACAGAATGCAGCACTGAAAATGCTCGGCATCGTAAGCCGCAATGCTCCAAGTTCAGCCCGAGAATCGCGAGTCAAGTAGCCACGACACATTACCAAAGCTCTCCCCCGCACACATTCATACATGCGCCGAAATATAAAAATAGTGCAGGCCAGCAGCAGCAGCAGCAGCAGCAGACCGGCCATATCTCCGATATCTCGCCGAAAAATTCTCCCCCTTTCTCCTGGAAAAGTCGTATCGTTCCAAGAAATTAAATAAATGGCATCATTTGGCAGAGTTGTCCCATTACGTGTCCTTACAGGAGCGGCATCGCAATATCGCCGGGCTTCTATATACCAACTGGCGCCCTCTCAGAAAGCGGCAAAGTAAAAATGAAGGGGGGCGCAGCTCTCTCTCTCTCTCTCTCGCTCTCGGAAAAAAGAAGCAGCGCCGGCAGCTTCTGTTAAGGTCAGCCTTCCTCGGAAGTATATATAGGCGAAACGAGACATAACGGCCGGCGCAGGGGAGGGGAGTTACAATTTCGCCGCTGAGTTTTTTGCTGAAGCCCGCGACTGACCGCAAGACGTGAGCTGGACGCAGCGCGGCAATACCCCGAGAGTTGCCTGCTTCGGCGTTTTACGGAGCCATTCGAGCAAGATGGTGCGTGATAATGGCACCTTATAGGGGAAAAGCAATTTCTGCCTGCTTCACTTTACCCCCCTCCCAGTAGTCGATTTCTCTCTCTCTCTCTCTCTCTCTCTCCCTCCGCCTTTTTCTCGCTTGGTTACGACATACCGACGCGCCGCCGCCGCCGCCGCCACTTCTTCGATTCTCGCCCCTTAACGTAACCTCTAATTTTCCTGTAATCTCCTGGCGCTGCCGCTTCTGCCGAGTTCCGCTGAGAGAGAGAGAGAGAGAGAGAGGCTTCGATAGAGCGGCACGCTGGAACGACGTCGTACAGCTAGTTATATGGATTGCGAGCCGCCTGGAAATTGCGGCCTTTTTTCTCCCGGGACGAAGGCTAATCGCCTTGTAAAGCAAATTTTTTTCTCCAGCCTCCGGGGGCCGGCCAAATGGAAAAGCCGCTAAGTGGACTTTCTGTTTTATTGCTCCCTCTCTCTCTCTCTCACCCTCGGGATTATTTATCGCCGCGAGAGGCGAGCTGCGAGATTGATGCTGCGGAAAGAACTCACCCAGTCTTGGCATTTGAAATTGTTTGTTTTCTATAAGAAGCAGGCTAAACTTTTAGCAGTTTATTCCGACAAATTATTTTATGCGAGAAAAACACGTAAATTTCGCGAATAGTCAAAAGCAAGAGTCTCCCCCCCGCTACAATTATACGTAAGGCACCCCGAAAATAGGGCGCCGTTTATAAAATCTGAAAAGCCATAAATCAGGAAAATCAGCCGCAAAAAGGCACTTACACAGGCGGCCGGCGTCATATACGCCGAGCGTCAGACTTATACAGACCTTTAATACAGACGCACATTTATCAGGGGCTGTGCGGAGTACTCAATTTTTTTACCCGACGTTCGGCCGCGCACCGAAAGCCTCCTCTCTCCCGCGAGCGATTTATCCGGGGCTCTCTCTCTCTCTCTCTCTCTCTCTCTCTCTCTCTCTCTCTCTCTCTCTCTCTCTCGCGAGAGCGAAATTTACGAAGTTACACAAAAGGGCTCGAGGACGGAAGTCCCGGGCTCGAGACGTTCATAACGGGGATATCGTGTACACGATCCCCCCCCTCTCTCTCTCTTTTTTCCGGGGCGTTTATAACCCGCACTGGCTGCTCTCCTCGCGCGGCGCACTTCTGCGCTCTCTCCTTGGATATAAATTTTCTGATATTCGACCGTTCGTGTCGTTTGAAATGGGGTAGTTTTCTCGGGACCTAATGGTTATTGCCTTTCCCGGCCGACATATTGCGTTCCATCCAGTGCAATGTGTGCGACCGATATATCAGCCCGTTGCCGCCGCCGCCGCCACCGCCGCCGCTGCCGACGCTACTTCTTCTTTGCCTTCTTCGCTCCTTCGCCGAGCTCTTTTCGCAGCTCTAAATTTTGCGCTCCGCCGGCGGAGGAAGGAGTCTACGTGTGTACACGTCCTTAGTCCGGCCTGAAGCAAACGACCTCCTGCGTGGGACAGCTGAGCTTCGAGATTTCTTTTTCGTCTATATATACGTATATATAAGCCGAGCCCTTTTCTTCATGAAGCGAACACGATCGTGTACTTGCGGGAAAGTCGTCGATCTAAATTCATCGGGGCTTGACAAATTTATCGGCGATCCTTTCGTGCTTCGCGGAGTTTTAGTGCGGCTTTCAGGACGGGTAAAATATGTATTGTCGGATGACTACATAGGAACGACTCGCTCTAACGTGCAATTTATGAGAGTCAAAAACTTTTATTGATGAGGTTAGTATTGAAATATCGAGCGAAAACTTTATTGGGTAACGTTTTTTTTCTTTAAAAATTCAAGATAAATCATTTTTTATTCTCTCCGCGATCCAAAGCGATTACCTTAACTCGACTCGCCAGCCGTCGGTTCCTCAAATCAACCCCAAGCCACAAAGACGCGCGGGGACCGACGAAATCAGCCGGGCGCGCTCTCAATTAACCGAAACTTAGGGTGGGTAAATACACGAGAACCGGCTCGCGGCTTTTCCCCGACGCGGCGCACGTCCGAAGGGTTGCGCGGAAAAAGGCCCGAGAATTATGGATCGGCGGCCCGAGGAGTGAGAGAGAGAGAGAGAGAGAGTGAATTAGAGAGGAGACGGCGGCTTGGGCACACGCAGTTACCGGAAACTCGTCGACTCTCGCACGTACGGCGGGCGCGCTCTCGGGCGCTCTGGACGGGAAGTGCCCCGAGGTGTGGCCGCAGAGTTGAATTATTGCAAGCTGTCCGCCATTCATACAGGATGTATGCTCCGAGCCGTGACCGTAAATCTTTGCGCCGACGTCAGCTCGAGCGGCTCTCCCTATCCGAGAGCTTTGCCACCGGCCAGAGAGAGTGAGAGAGAGAGATCCACCCCGAGAGCGCTGATGTTGTTATTATGGCTCGAGCAGCTCGAGCATTGAATATATAACGCGGAATATCACGAGAGCGACTAAGTGATTTTCACCCCATTAACGCCAGCGGCCGCCGGAGGACGCGCGTCCCGAGCGCGTCAAGTAAGCTGATCTGCAGTTTTGCTCATTGAATTATACGGCCGGAGTGCAAGTTAATCTCTTCGAATGGAGGAGGCGGCTGACTGCGAGCTCGCTTGGCACTAAAATTTCTGGCGCTTATCACTGTAATAAATGAATTCTTGCTTGAACGTTTGATAAATAAAGCGAGCGAACCAAAGCTCCTTGAATCCTATCCTGACCCTATATCCCGTAACAATAAAATACAATGTATCCACCGCTTTATTGACCACCGTCGAGTTCCCTTCGGTCGGATTATCTTATAAGGTGCCTTTGTTGAAGCTGGTCAGTCGCCCTCGATGGGATTGATAACGGCCGTGTCGTTCGCCTTTATCTAACAAGAACACGCGATCGCTGAATCGTTGGCTCAATCGGAAATCAAGAGGACTCTCTACTGATGTTCTCCGGAAATTCGAACAAAGGAATAAGCTATTCGTACAGACCTGCGAACGGAATGATAAGTTAATAATATAAAGATAAATATAGCTGAATGTTGCAATTTCGATAATTTTTTTATGAATAAACAATGCTTTTTGTTCATGTCTTATCTAATGTCGTTAGGAAGTCTTAGCATGGTCACCTCAGTCGAATGATAACATTTGAATCCCGTCGGAATACGGTTAAGAGCACTTGTAAGATAAAGTTCTTGCAATTGCTTATACATGCAATCTTCTCCTCATGAAATCTTAGGCAGAAAGCAACGAAGTGTAAGTCAGAAGTCTGACGGCATCAAGGGAAACATATACTTTTTTAGCGGCAATCGGCATGCTGTATGCCTCTCGCCAGAAGAATTGTGCGGTAACTCAGATCTATAAATTCAAATTTCAATAATTTTCACACTTTACTGAACCGCCTAGGTACTATTTTTTTTAACAACTTCTTTTTTGGACTCTCCGAACCTAAATATGTACTTCTACGTCAAAATATGAAAAACGAAAAATGGTGCCATTCCAAAGCTTTCTCTACGAGAAAGTAAAAAGTGAGCAAAAAATCTGTCATCACAATAACTGTTTTGACTACTAACTAATTACTGTTGACTAATTTGACTGGTCTGCATAAAATGGGCGCCAAAATAGAGCACGCTTAAATTTTAAAGACTACGTTTATAAATTAAGTTCTAAAATAAATAGTTAAAGGAAGTTTTTAAACATTACATTATTAACTGAGATGTTTTAGATGCGTTATCTCGCGAATGGAAAAAAATGTCGAACCCATATAAAAATTCACATTCGTCGGACAAAAATCTGCCGGACTCCCAATCGGCCGTTCGGCCGAGCCATCGCATTAAGCCATACAAATCTGAATTGCAGCGATTTCCCGAGAAAATTGGCGCGGGGCCGCGCTCTCAACATCGATTGGAAATCGGCTCCTTCGCTGGCCGAGGAGCCTTCTAATCTCATCTGGCCAGATCATAGAGAGAAGCCCAGCATAAACGCGTGTAAATGCCGAGCACGTATCAATGCGGTCGCACGACTCTCTTCCGCGCGCGGAGCTCAAGAGGAGGCGATCGAAAAAAGCGCTCCGAGAAGGGACTGAACAGCGCTTTACAGGAGTCAGCGATCTCCGCTGCCCCTTACAAATCTCTCGGTTTTTTCTCTCTCTCTCTCTCTCTCCCTCTCAGGAGAGACGACGACTGGACTCGCGTGCAGTTTAGCTCGACTAAATCCTTTCGTTCGCTCTTCCTCTCTCTCTTTCTCTCTCCACCCCTTGAAGCCGAGCTCTTTTCCTTTACGCGCAGCTTCCCCTCGGAGAAAGGAGGAGGAAAAGAGCCCCCTTAAGCGAAGATAAGATTGGAAAAGTTGTATAAGGGCCGAGTTTAACAGCTATATAACCATTACGCCCGCCGATAAAGTAGAATCTAGTGTCTTAACGTCCTGGAACGAAATTCCGGATATAGCGCCCGTATATTTCTATACCGCCGCGAACCGCTCGACTCTATCCGGCATGCCCGGGGAAGACGCCGGGAGAGGAGAATCGATGTAGAAGCAGCCGAGCAAGGACGAGGCACGCGATTCTTGTCCGAGCGAGTTTTATGGGAAAATTGACCGACGCGGCAATCCAGCAGGCAGTGGATGATGACTATATCGCGCGCCTTTCCCGCGGTGCGCGCTCGTCGTGTCGCTTTTTTAGACGACCGGTATAATTATGGCTTTTGAGTTTTCACAACTTTGGAGGGTCATTAAATGTGCAGAGCTGATTCCAGGAATTGAAGGGGCTACTTATGGACTATTATTAACTTAATGCACTTCAAATGCGAGAAGTAATTTGTATGTAAATAATAATTGGCTTAATTTTCGTTCATTGCGTGACAACTTAATGAAACAATCGAGAATCGTTTGATCGGTTAATTTTAGATATTCTCGCTGTACCCGCTAAGAAAGCACAAGATAAAATCCAACACTTTTATTCTGTCGATCTACTTTGATCAATAATTTATCGGCGATACTGAAAAAAATTTAACGATCAAAAACAAGCAAAACCAAGTCTCATATACAAAGATCCGTCTCCGCGCGGTCTAACCACCTCACTTAATAATGAGGCTGCTAAGGCCGTGAATAATTGAGGCGCGTACAAGTGAGAGCCGTGCCCCAGAAAAATCTCGAGGCAGACATGAATTCTTCATCGGCCCCTCGCGCCGATAACTTCCACACACGCTACAATATTTACGTCGCGCGTTTAACTCGCATCAATAGCCCTCGCCCATCGCGTCCCCCTCGCGCGCTTCCGAGAAATCATTTAATCCACTCAGCCCCGGCGCACTCGGCGGCTCCGTAATTATTCCGCGGGAAAATTTATATATCGAACCGCCGCGCCGAGCGCCGCGTAAAGCACACCACGGACTGCCGCGGCCGCGCGGCGCTAATTTATAAAAGGCATCGCGTAATTAGAGCGCACGCGATGGATCAAAAGCGCGGGTTGCCGCCGCGCGATATATTTCCTAAGCCCGGGACTAAGCTCCGTCTAACCGTGCCGAGTCCCCGAATCGAAGCCGGCGGAGAGCAGATTCATATCGATCGGAAGGAGAGAGAGAGAGAGAGAGAGAGAGAGGCTGGGTGGCAGTACGTAAACAAGCGGATCGGCCAATAAAACTCCTCCGGCGGGCTCCGTTTAATGGCCCCTGAGATTTATACGTCTCTCTCTCTCTCGCTCTCGGTAGCTGCAACGAGAGCAGGCGCGCATGCACGCATTACCCGGGCCGGCGAGCGCGATTAATTACCTTTTGATATCGCGCCGCCGCCGCCGTTCGTTATACCCGCGAGTTCTGCCGCACGACACGTATATACGCGTACGAGAGTGTGCGTGCCGCGGCCCGGCGAATATTTCGAAAGTCGTAAACCGAGAAAAAGGGGACCGGTGCCACACCGTACGTGCGGCTCGCGGAGCTGCGGGGACGCGGCCGGGAAGCTGCCTCCGAATCGGCTCGCTGCTTTTTTTTTTTTTTTTGGAGCCGCCGTCGGGAATTCGGGACGCGATGGAACGTATATAGGCAGGATTTTTGCCGGATAAATCAGTTTGAGAATTTTCATTTTATGCCGCGGCGCGATAACGAGTCGCGGCGCTTGAAAAAGTCGGACTGGAAAAGTATATTAAAATTTTAAGACGCAATTCTTATATTTTTACAAACACGCAATTTTTCTCCTTCGCGTGCTTCATGCTTTATTCATTGTTTGCCTGTTATTAAACCTTCTAATGCTTTCATTTAAAGCCCTTTATTCGTCTTTTTACGACGCTTTAATCACGCTGTCGTGTAAAATTGTTGTCTGATGTTATAAAACTAAATTATCCCTCCCCGTAATAAGCTTTCCAGATTGCACCGAGCACAATCACGAGAGGGCATATTTTACGCGGACTTCCAGGAGAAATCGCCTCGGCATCAGCATTATGCGCATAAAAAATAATGCCCCCTTAATAAAAATTAAGTCTACCCTCATCCGAAGCGACAAGTGTCTACGTGTAGCGATAAATTTTAAAATTTTAAGCCTCCCACGTACATTATACAGCCGGGGCGCACTCATTTTTCCTTCTCCCCCTCGCGCCCATTATCCGTACTGCGTATTTCAAGTGCCTATCGCGGATTTAAAATTAAAATAGATAGGCTATTAATGTAACTCGACCCCTCCCTCCTCGCAAAGGAGGAGGCGCGCGCGCGGCGGCCAACGCTCTTTTAAACACTCCGGCGAGCGGAGCGGAAAAAAATATATATATCCCGCGCGATAGGATCTGCCGCGAAGAGGAAAAAAAAAAAGAGGGGATCGGCGCGGGTAAGAGAAGAAAAGCCACGAGGAAGAGAGAAAAATAGCTCCGGAGAATATCCCGGGCGATTAATTCGAAATTAAAATGAGAAGTCGCTTCCACGGCACTCGAGAGTCCCGCGTTATTTTCTGCTGAACGCAAATAAGGAGAAGCCGAGTGAGAGGGAGAGAGAAGGAGAGTGTATAAGGTAATGCATGTTTGCGCTGCGGGCGCTGCTATAGCCATAACTTAACTATGGGACTGACAGCTTGCATAATACCCGCGAAATTGGTTTTATAAGACGACGGGGCTCTCTCGCGCTCACAACAATGCTATAAACGCTCGCAGCTAAATTACGACGAGGCGGCTGCGCCGTAACGACGAGGGTTGCGCGCCGCGCGGCTCCGCGGGTGCAAAATAAAGGAAGATTAAAGGGCGAAAAACGGAGAGAGAGTCGACCGATAACGAAATTGCGAGGTAGACAAAAGAGAGGCGCGGCCAGTTTTTGACACGTCGTCGACAGGCGCGGCAAAGAATTTAACCGACGAGGCCAGTTGTTAAGCCGAGGCCTTTAACGCCTCGAGTACTGTATTTTTCAGGGATAATGCCTGCCCCGCGCTCGACTATTCCGAAAGGCCGTCCGAAGTTACGAGGGTTGCGCCCCGAGCCGAGAGCGAGCTTTTTCTTTGATGCCTATCTCCTTTCCTGGAGACGGGAAATTAGCTCTTTGCGCCGAGGATTATTATTTCGTTTACTCTCGGCGGGATCATTCCGGTGATTTGTAAATGGACGGAGGACTAATTTTAGACGCCGGCAAATATATGTAACGACTGACTTCAGGTGCCGAAAGCACAAAAGAAACCAGCCATCATTGTCGTTTTACCCATTGTTTTTTCAAAAAAAAATCACGAGTTTACTTTATTTTAACCGAAAAAAGGTTCGTTTACCTTTTTTTTCTATTGCATAATGCAAGAACGCCAACGGAGAGGCCGTAAATTCCGTGCAGTATTTGCCATTCTCTCCGCTTTCCCGAATAAAGAAAAAATATACGAGGCCCTTTCGAAAAAGCTCTCGCGGGCCGTGATTGAAGTCGAAACAGTGCGCCGTTTGTTTTATTGCCTTAATACGCGGACGTTTCCCAGATGCCGCGGAAAATATTTGCTCCCTGGCTCCGGCGTTAAAACCCCGGAAAAGCGCAGAGGAGCAGCAGCAGCAGCCACGTCGGACGCGCGCGGAAAAAGTGGCCGCGCGCTATGATTTACCGGGCGACTCGTAAATTTTTTAACTTATCGCGGTTTAGATAGCGAGCGCGCGGCGTCCGCCGGCGTAAATTCGCCGTAACGAAATAACAGTTTCCACGTCCGCCGTCGCGCGCGCCACTTGGCCCCCGCGGCTTCCACGAATGAATTTATATGCCTTTTCCCTCGACGGATTAACGTATTACTGGTGTCTCTCCTTCAAATTGATCTTTCGCAAAATCACGGACGACGAGGCCGGCCGATAAATTCGGCGGGGAAAAAAGATTTCGACCGGGAGAGCTTTCTTCGCGGCTTTTAATTATGTTCCTCGTGTAAACATATTGTGTAATATTCGCCTACCGCTGTAAAGGCAATATACATCTGTCATTTTTATCGGGGCCAATAAATTTCGAGTGAGTTACGCGAATAAATTGCTTAAAGCTGATTAATGATACAAGTATTTAATTGAAAAACGTGAGAAAAAATTTGAAGATTGCCCAAGAAAGTGACTGTTCGCGAGAATTATTTACACGACGCATAATCAAAAGTAAATATTACGCGCGGAGTTACCGTCCGTGCAGCGTAATAAGAATTTAGAAAGAGTGAATTACAGCCATACTTATTCAGTGACTAATCAATTTCTATACGCCGTTAACTTTCCCATATTCAACGTTAAATTTCTGAAAAGCAACGAAACTCAGAGTGTATCAAGCCACAAAGCACTAAAACTAAACTCTCCTTCAAAGCAGCGCTTCTCCGTCTCCTTAAAAACCGAGAGCCCCGGCCGTAAACATCCTTCAAAGCAGGCGGCCGTATAGGTTTCGCTTATATCCGCGACGCCTCTCTCTCTCTCTCTCTCTCTCTCTTTTCTCGTTTCGCGCAGCTCTTTCGCGCCCGGCAACATAAGTAGCCGCCATTACGGCCGCTTCCTATAATACTAGTCCGCCTGGAAACGGCGGAATTATTCAAACTCCAGGGGGAGGCTCGCGGGTCGAGTCATCGGCTGTCGTCGGGGGGGGGGAAGGGGGGGTGTGTTACACGTGAGCGCGCTCGCCGATAAATTGGCGTCGATATCGCGGCCAATTTCCTGAACGCGTTTGAGGTGTAACACGCCGGGCGCGCGCGGAGCGGTGATGCACTGGCGCCTCGGGCGGAGCGCTGCTTCTTCTTCTTCTTCCACTCGCTTTCTGCTTCCCGACCGGTAATATACGGCCCGGGGAGGGAGGGATATAGCCCGCCGTCGCGTGAGCCGAGCGCCTTCCACCTCGATTGCCGGCCTGGCTTTCTGCACGGTGGCTCGCGGCGTGTTTTCACGGGGAAGAGAGTAAATAGGAGGGCTTGGATATATAGTGTTGGGGTTCGCGATTAGGGGCCGGCCGAAGATCAGCTGTGCTTTTGTATTTATGCGGTAAAGTTGGAACTGAATTAAAATACGAGATTATCATTTTTTAATACTTTGATGTATTGAATATATATGAAAACACTCGCTTTTCTGACAACATTTTGTCATCCGCACTGCCACAGTGATTCATTTTATTCAATCTATCTTCGTCGAAAGATTGATGAAATCACAGTCGTTCTGATCTCGATGTACTCAAATCTGCATACAAGCTTTAATGCACATCAATCAAAACAGTTGATTTCGCGTGTATATCTGGGTAATCAGGAAATTTTGAAAAATACTACACATTTATCACGTGCATTCATCTACAATCACCGAGAAGATTCATTGTCGATGATATATTTGGTGGAATCAGTTTTCACCAAATCATTTTGTCACTTCCAACGGCGGCTTTCGGTCAGATTATTTATCTTGTGCCATTACGATTTGAAAGATGAAAATACGTCTACAATTGCTTTCTTGTTTAACGTACTCAGCTTTTCTTGCATTAATACAAATACGTTTCGAACTGAATCACAATTTGTCAATTAAAAATTTGTATACGATAACGTGAATTAAGCATTTGACAGCCACCAAAAATACATCTTAGAAGTCCTTAACGAGTCTGAAAAAGCCGTGATTGTTACTTAGAAAACATTTTCGTATCAACAATCACCTGAACCTAAAAAGCCCATAACTCTTCGTTACGCACACTTGTCAACGCTCAAGATTAATACCTCGGGGTCCTTTCAGCAAACTTACGACGGTCTCGAATCAAACTCCCAAAAATAGAAGCCCCCCACTCTCTCTCCTCCTCATAAAAATTCAATTCTCCCCTTTGGAAAAAAAAAAATTCCGCTTTTCATCATCGGCGCTCGTTAGCCGCTGGGAGCCGTGAAAGTCGTGCGCGTGATTTCGAGCGCCGCTGCGTGATGAGGCCTCCTAATAACCAGTCGCTGCTGCTGCTCTCCCTCTTTCTCCGCGGCGGCGGCGGCGGGTTTAGCTCTTCCACCGAACTGTGGCATGTCGGCTTCGCATCAATCTTGTTAAATTACCCGCCTGGCCAGAAGTCGTTCTCTCGCTCGTGGATTGATAAATTGCCTCGGCCCTCCTGCCCCCCTCCGCGCGCGGCCTTCCGTACTCCCGTCACCGTCCGTTCGTTCGCTCTCGCTCGTCCCGCAGGCACGGATACGCCTCGCCTCTACTCTCGACGGCCGCCAAGTCCTCGAAAAGCGAAACGCGCCGAGGAAAATCAAATTAACGCATCGCGCGTGTATATATATATATCTGATGGCCGGCTGGACGTTTCGCGAGTCAGGGACGGATTTTTTTTCTTTTTGTACGATCGCGCTTCGAACGAGCTATTCTTTCTTGTATTGAAACGAACTATTTTGTAACTTTGTTCGAAAGGCCCTGTTTGTTGTAAAAAAAAAGCAAGCGAATGTAATTTAGCTTCGCAGAATGCAAAAGCCCTGAACTGAAATATTTGCTCTAAAAGACATTAAACCCATCTATTGTCTACCGCGCATAATGCCGTACCGATGCGTGCAAAAGAGGATAAGATTGAACGTCGCCTAATAGAACCTCATTCGATCGAGCTGTAGTCGATTAAAGTTCACCACAATGGGAGATTCGAGCTTCAGTATCCTATTCTCTCCATTTATCTCCGTTATTCTCATTAATCCTGCGTAACTGCTGAGCCTTAATTACAATTCCCGCGTGTTTCCTGTCACTAATACAAATTTGCGAACGGAGAAACGATTCAATTCCACAAGAACGACCAACTCTGATTAACTGACTCAAAAAATTAATTAAACTTTTTAAACAATCATCCGCGATACCTTCAATTTTCAGTAATCCGTTCCAATCTCCGTCCATATCCCCCTCTTAACGGCCGCGGCGTTAAAAAAGAAGCAAACAGGGCCACCTAATTCGCGAACATAAACCCGACTGCTCTTACAATGCACTCGGGGAAGTAAAGCGGGCTCGGTGGCTTAACTCCTCGCGCCTTCCCCGACAAGCTCCCCCGATAACGCTTCTAAGCTCGCCGGTCTCCGCTGTCCCGCAGTTAACGCCGTGCGCGCGGAGAGAGAATAGTCTTGCGTTAACCTCAGTGGTGCACGTACACGCTCTCTCGCGGCGCGGAGCTAATGGGCCGCGGCTTTGGCGCGCGCACGACACTGCCGAGGACGACGAGGCCGAGGGTAATCCTTACATACGGCCGGCCGGGATTCCCGGGGATTAAGCGGTAGACGCGCCTTTGTGCGAGCGCCGCGGCCGCCGAGCGACGGACTGCGTGGTGGTCCTTTAGATTTTCGAAACTCGCCGCTGCTGCTGCTGCTGCGGAGGCTTTTTTTCGCGACGGAATTGTTATTGGCGCGATTATGGGAGTTTGTATTCACTTGGGCTGGGAGATCTGGTGGGAGCTGAGGACGGGGTCATTGTGAATTTTGGAGCTGGATTTGAACACTGGGCGCGCATCTCTGAGATTGCGGTTTCTGTGTTGTGCAAAGTGTATTTAAAAAAATAACGATATTGAAAACATTTTTTTTTTTCTATCAGTAATTTTTGTTCCATTTAAAACTTCAGTTCGTCGTCATGCTGTTCGTGAGCCCCAATATAATTATTTGCAGCAATTTTATTTCTAAAATGTTCCGAGTAATATTCCGTTCATTAATTAAATTTCGAAGAACGCCGCTGCACGTTATCAGCGCGCCAATGTACAATGTCATTAGGCGGCTAACAATGGCCTTTCCTCATTCGATCCATCTGCTTTTGCACTCGAGTGCTTCCTTTTCTGCGCGAGGCAATTCGAACGGCTATAGAATGCCCCGATCATTCTCCCGTAATTTTTCACGCACATCACACACGCGCGCACACACCAGAGGCTGAGAGCTCCGCGCTCATATTGTGTGGGAATAAAATTTCTTTTCTGCGACGTACGCCTCTTGAATGACAAAATGTGACTAGTCATCCTGCCACCATTTGCATCCGAGCTCACGTAACGAGATCCTTGTATACGTTTGTAGCCCGAGTGTCCTGCCTTTCTAAGAGATCCCTGCAAAATCTTCTCTTTTTTTTGTACCTTTCGAATATTTTAACATATATTTGGGTCTTGCACGTTTTCAAAAAAATCGTGGTGCAAAAACGTTTTGCTGCTTTGCTAAGTATATTGTTATATTATTAGAAAATAATGACTGCTTCCTAAAAATATAACTAATACATCAAATAGTCATCGTAACCAACGTCCGCAACAGTCGACGCGGCGCCGGCGAAGAATTAAAAACTCACTCGGCGCCGTTTAACAAAAGAGCGCAATGCACCTACCTCTCAACCGCATATCAATCCACGTCCGTAATCATCTCGCCCTCCGTCCCACAATCGACTCCCCGCCATCGACAATAGCAACAGCTCATCTCGAAAAAATCAACTCGACGGCGTGTCTTTTTCATCTCGCGACAGCCTCTTCACGCCGCAGCTGACATATGTTCAACCGCTCTCTCTCTCTCTCTCTCTTTCCCCAAGCGAGAGAGAGAAGGTGCATCCCCGCATATTACATACCTGCCCGATATAATGGTTAGCTCCCTCGTCGGGCGAACAATGACGCCGAGTGATGTATGTGGGTTACACGGCTCGAGCAGCTGTTACGCGGAGGCCGCCGACAACTGGTTCATTTCGGGGCCCCCGAGTGTCACAATGACGAGGAGCACTTGCGATCTCTGTGTACATGCCCTCGTGTGGGGTACCCGGGGAGAGAGAGAGAGAGAGAGAGAGAGAGAGAGAGCGACTCTTGACGCGCCGCACGAACAATGCCCGCCGTTGCCCACCCCGCTATTGGCTTTGTCGGATTTCCCTTTTTTTGTCCCCGCGCCGCTCCACACGCTCTCGAGCCCGAAGCGTCGAGAGCGACGCCGATGGTGTGCCCGAAGCTTCTTTAATGGGGAGCACGGCCCGATTATTAGCTTCCAATCAAACTGTTTCACGCTGTCGGTGCGGCTCAAATATTATTGTCAAGGTTGTTAACGGGGGAACGGGGGGGAGCTACCGATTCGACCCTCCGTATCTTTTGAGAGACGTGCGAGTTTTTACTTCGAATTAATATAACGTTCGCGAGAAACGTTGTTATTATTTATTTGTTAAAACCTTAGGACTTTGGTAATTATACTATACACGATGAATTCGCTTAAATTATCACCTTCCACCTTGCCTTTTAAGTAACCATCGAAGCTCGAAAAAGCGGCGCCCTACTCGAAGTTAACCCTTTTCAAGAATTTTTCCTCGCGCCTATCTTCGCGGCCAGTCTCATTAACGCTTAACTTCACCCCGGCGATTCGCTCAACATCTGCAATTACAGCGGCGGCGGTCGATGGTTAAGTCGATTGCGATCTCCCTCTGCAGTAGCAGCAGCAGCAGCGGCAGCACGGCGCGTCAACCGCAGCAAAGAAAGGAGAACTCGTAGATCCGGCCGGCGATAGAGTCGCAGGTGCGAGCGGCGCTTTACAAGCTCGAGCATCGCGCTCAAATCCGCGGGAGTAACTCGCGCGCGAGTCTCTCCCCATAAGCGTCAACTCGGCTCGGATACATCAACCAGTCGCACACGCACACGCACACACACACAGCGCGCACAGCTCGAGGCTATCGAGTCCGGATCACGTCACGTCGCGTCGGATCGCGTTACGCTCTCGACACTGATCGGAGATTAGCCCCCAGATTGCATTCAAATCACGCACAAAGGAGCGAGAGCGCCCCGGCAAGTTCTCTTTCGCGCGTGTAACCAAGCCTATCTGACGGCCGTATCTAACGGATTTTTAACGACCTTTTGTTGGCCCAAAAAACATATATATATATGTACAAGCTCAGCGCCGCCGCCGCCGTCGCCGCCGGACAGGAAACAGTGAAGAGGTGCGCGCGAGAGAGCCGAGGGGGTTGCAAAACGCTGCCGTACGACGGCGACGACCGGTGACAAGATCTACCGCGGGAGAGAGAGATCCTTGCCCCGGAGAAAGAGAACTCTCGCGCCTGAGAGAGAGAGAGAGGAAGGATGCGATTGTTCCGAGATAAAAGTGCACGCGGTGGTGGTTCTTGAAAGGCCCTACAAATTCCCTCGGGGGCATTACAGTAGCGGCCGATGTTTTATGCCGAGCATTTATCTCCGCTCTGACAATAACAGCATCTTTTTCAAGCCAAGTGTAAATCATTCGGCCCTTTCGCAGACCTTATATATACACGACGTATAATGAACGGACCCGGCTTGTTTCTGAAGCTTTTATTGGGTAGATCCCTCGATGTTTAGAACTTTCGCGGCCTTAATATCGCCTTAAATAATGCGATTCCGACCGCGTCCCGATGTTATCGCTTCATAAATTTCGCTAAACAATCTTTCACTCTCATTATATTACTTTTTACCGAGCGCGGCCTCTCGTGTATTTTAGAGCCTTTTTATTGATTCGAACGTTACGAGTTCAGCAACGTCTATTAAATCAGGAAAAATGATCGATCTTTTGAAAAAAAAAGAACGTCAATTTATTACACGGCTGATGCAGTATCCCCCCGGGTAAACAGGTATTTATCAAAAATCACTCGAAGCTATCATTATTGCACACTCCATCTGCATAAATAAAGGCCCCGGCAATTTTTCCAAGTCATTCCCCGCCTCGTGCATCATCGAAGATCAAAAAAGACCCCCGGCTTATCCTCCGAAAGAATGTCTTAATTTATTAAACCAGACCTTCGCGCGGCTAAATATTTATGAACCCGCAGGCCGCGATAAATCTCAAAGATCCACCGAAGAATGTTTATGAGCAGCTAATTCGCGCGGGAGACGCGATTAATCTCCTCTCGCTCCGCGGCGAGCGGGTTTGTCAGTGAGGAATCGTTCGAGATCGGCCCCCGAAAATAACGCACAGACTGCAATTATCCGCGCGGCCCGCGCCCTTGTCGTTTTGTCCTCCTTCGCTCGACGCCTCGGCCGTCGGGTTTCGCGTCGCGGACGATGACGAGTCGAGCGGAGAGCGACGAGGAGGCGAGTCGTTAACGCGCCTCGGCGGCCACGCCTCCCACTTCTACCATCCAGCTCGGAATTCCGCTTTGAGAGCCGCGGACATCGTCGGGGAAGCGGCCGAGGGGAAGGAGGAGGAAGAAGCCTTAAAAAGCACTCGAGGCGAAACGAGGCGTGCTCTGAGCGCGGAGTCGGGGATAATTGTCCCGTTATCAGAGGAGTTAACTACGAGTTTATTATTGAGAGTCGTTCATCTGCTACTCCTAAAATTTTTTTCGTCTTGTTGTTTTGACGAAGACGGCGAATGTATTTAGAGTTAATTAACAGTCACGCCAAATTTCTTTAAGAGCATTATGCCTCGAGGTAAAAAAATCAATCCGACGAAATCTTTAATCAGCTGCCGAGGAGCATGAAAGGGAGCAGCTGAACGTCTCTGAAAGAGCATCTCAATCATTTTTCTCGGATCCAGCATTGGGCACGAGGTGAAAAATTACTCTCACGTCGTTATAAAATCAGTTCAATCCGGGATCCATCTCTCTCCTCCCGGCCTCCGTCTCGCTCGATCACCGAGAACAGCCGGCTGTCAAAAGCTGAGTGGATCGTGCATCATCATTCGGGGCGGCCGCCACCCCTCGGGCCCTCGAAAGGAGCAAGCCAAAGACAGAAGCCACAAAGAGAGAGAGAGAGAGAGAGAGCTGCCTCGCGGAGAGAACAGTCGATCGCGAATGTTTCGCTGAAAAATGGATCGGACGACTTCGATAGTTGGGGGTCTTGTCTGGATGATAGAGTGGGGCCTATGCTCTCGTCCGGTAAATAGTGTGATTGATCGATATTATATTCATAGCGGAGAAAGACTTGTCATCAATCATACCCCGCCGCGCGCGGCCGCGTACGACTGCGCGAAGCATACTATATTATACCTGCCTGCCTGTCTGTCGGGCGGCATAATACATCGCGCCTCCCGCGCGCGCACACAACCACCCTAAGCGAGGTGCGTGTGATCCTGTCGCTCCTCCGAGTGGGACGAGCTTCCGAAGCGCTCTCCGTGTGTCTATACGGCTTTTCGAAAGTCGCTCTTGTTTTTCTAAGCCTTTCGACTGCTCGGGGGACGATTTCTTTGGACGGCGTATACATATAGTGGCGCGTCGGGTTTCGGCCAGGAAGCAAATCGGAGAAGGAGAATTTAATACCTTGGAAAAATATCGAAGAACCGTTTTTATAACTATTTCGTGAAATGTCAATTGGACAAATGAACCTGACTTCAATGCAAAACATTTTAAAAAATCCTTCTTTCCGTCCAATCAATATGTATAAATCGCGGCAGCGAGCGTACATCATTCAGCCTCGCTCCTTAATGCAATCTCGTTAAAAAATTTTTAGCCCTGCCCAAGTCAATCCGGAGAACGCGGAAATCTCGTTTTCAATAAAGGCGCGCGCTCGCAAAAAGAAAGCGGAGCAGCGCACACTGGAGAAACAGATCGAGCTCGCAATTTTTCAGGGCGCGCGCGAGATGTATATTTTAGCGGATGAGCGCGCGATTCCTTAGCCTTTTGCGGCACCGTATATCTCGGCGGCGCATCTTGTCCTTGCCGCGAGAGCGCTGTGTGCGCGCTGCCGGCGGCTGCCGCCTTGATTTATTCGTCACCTTATACGCCCCGCTTTCCTATTTACATGCGCTCGCGCGGCCCGCGCCTATCCGCCGCAAAATATGGACTTTTCCC
Source organism: Ormyrus nitidulus (assembly GCA_900474335.1). Taxonomy (NCBI): domain Eukaryota; kingdom Metazoa; phylum Arthropoda; class Insecta; order Hymenoptera; family Ormyridae; genus Ormyrus; species Ormyrus nitidulus. The sequence continues at coordinate 3,109 of UCOL01002572.1, read as the reverse complement.
AACTGCCTCCCTCCACCTCTCTCTCTCTCTCTCTCTTCGGATATCTCCGTCTCTCAGGCGTTCGCGCCCTCGTGCAGGTGTGCCATTAATCTCGCGCGTCGACGGAGCCGAGAGCTCGCGTAGGTAGATGAATGCGTGTAGATATACGGGCTTGACAATATGCGTGTGCGGCAAGAGTTAAACTCACTTCGAGGAGAGAGAGGTAGTACAATGCGCGCCGACGGCTTGATATTTTGTTACATCGCGATATAATCCCTTGAGAAATACTCGGCTTTTTAGTCGGCAAGCTTATTCAGGCGAGCGACCGAAATTTATGGCTGATTATGAATGCCGCGAACCGAGACGCTGCGGGACTGGGGGGGAGAGAGAGAGAGAGCTGCGGAGCGGAGGTGGATCGGTGGGATTGAAACACGTGTCGAACGTCACTGATTGCATTATGTACCTTTAATTCAATAAAAATTAATTGCTCTCGGTTATTGCGTGATTTATGGAGGAGGGTAATGCTTGCGCGATTCGACGCTGGTTTCTAATAGAAGGAATGTATTGCCTGATTCGCCGCTTTGCGGATTATTTTACTTATAGTTATAATGAAAGTTAACTTTATGTAACTATCGAGTTAAAATTTAGCGCTTGATTAATGCATCAGATGATTTATGCGTCATTGGCTGTTTGTTTGTACCGTAGCGTATTGAAGTTTCTAAAACTTGTAAAACAATTTATAATCCGAATAAAATGAAAAATCGAAAAAGGAAAAAAATGTCTACCAAAAGAGAGTCTGGCCAAAGTCGAAGAAGAAAACTCCACTCCTCCAACAATTCATCAGCCTCCCGTACAGTCAATACTAGTATTTCAAAGGCTCGCCTTTCCTCCCGTCCATCCGGCACCTTCCTTTTGCTCGGCCAGCACATATTTCACGATGTAAAAGCTCAGTGGCGCATCGCTCGTCCGGCGCATTAACAGGTTCCGACACATGACGAGCCCTCGAACTCGCCGGGCCCAGACACAATGAAACAGCGCGAGGCGCGTCAAAAGGAGCAGCGCGCGCGGCAGACACGTGGACACAACGGCCTTTGGAACGCAACCGCCCACGGCGATCGCAGCGCCGGGGGACAAAAAGCGACAAAAAAAAAGGACCATCGGCCGTTTCGATCGCTCTCCGCCGATGTCCGGCGGCGGATAGTCCTCTCCTTTGACACGCGATACCCTTGATAGGACGAGCGCTCCTTTGAAGAGCGACGCCCCTTTAGCCGCATCGGGTAAGCTAATCCGTAATGCGCAATTTTGGGACGAAAGCGCCGCGCGCGCAGCTTTTTTTCGAGGGCCGATTCGCGCGCGCCGGACAAAGTGGCTAGCTTTCCTTTGTGCGGGGCTGAAACTTTAGATTGGCACTAATGAGAAAAACGAGTTGGCGGAGAGATAGAAATCTACAATTTCGGAAGAATTCGCATAGAGGTTCGGATGTGAGAGAGGAATTTTCTGTTTTAGATCGAATTTCAAGGAAATTACGCTGCTGATGCTGTTGCTGCTGCCAGGCTCTTTTGATGTTTCTGAGGGATTTGTTGTTCAAACTCAACCCGAAACCGACGTCAATTTTTAATTAAGCTCAAATTTAGAAACCTTTGTCTGACTGCGAATGTTTATCGTTTCGTGGAATAATTAAATTTATAAACTTTTAATTAACTGATGTCGACAAAGCAACATTGTCATTCGGTCGCGAACCGATGCTGAGCGTCAAGCGGTTAGTGTGTAAAGTTTTGAAAGTGTTGTTCGTGTCTGTGCTGTGGGCTTCTAGTTCCAGCGAGGAGGAAAAAAACTCACAATTTCCTTTATCGAAGGAATGCTGAAGCTTCAGCCAATGAAATGTCTCAAAATCAAAGTTCCAGCCTTAAAAAGTATGCTCAAATGGCTCAAACAACTCAGTTTCCCACAAAAGATCAGGCAATAATTATAGACGCAGTAAACGGAATACCAATAAAAAACTACACTGTGGAGATCGCTAAGCTTATTATTCATGTCAAGAATTTCCCACGGACGAGTGTGTATATGTCTCGACAGCAAAGCTGCTGTTGACAAGCTTACTACAAAAAAATAAATACTAACAGTTTCATTAACCGAAGCTTGTAAATTTCTTGTTAATTTTCTTGACGAATGCAAATTTAAAAAACCTTACTGTTAGTCGACAAATTATAACTATACTCCTGTAACTTTTGTGATTATATCATATTGTAAGATTTCAATAAAGATAAAGCTAAATAAAACCTCGTATGAGGTTTCCACAGCTTGATTTAATAAAAACAAACAGCAAAATTGTGTTATATAAAAAATGAAATCGCTCAAAAAGCAGATTAAGCTAAAAGTTGAAAGTAAGTATAAAAACAAACTCCGAAACGTCGAGTTCCCGGCGCGGAAAATCAGTCGGATTAAAGAGGGCTAATGCGTTTCGCTCGTCAACTCCGTCGGAGTCCCTCCAGCGGATTTTGACGTATTTTTAATTCCCGGGGGGGAAGAAAAAAAAGTGAGCCTGCAGCTCTTAAACTCTCCTCTCTCTTCTTCTCGCCGTGCTTCTTCCCTCGCTTCTCCCTCTCCCCCCTCCCCCCCGCCCCCGTTATTCCCCGGTAGGTATAAATATGCAATAGCGCTTGTCAGGCGCAGCACCTAATAATTGAATGTATAATAAAGAGGGCGTTGCGAGAGCGCGAGCGGTGTCATGCTGACAGGTAGACAGGCTGTCTGAGCGAGTGCGCGCGCGAGAACGAGCGAGAAACTAGACGGGAAGACAGACGTCGGCTGTCAATTTTCCTAGTCGACCTGCTCCCTCCTCTCTCTCTCTCTCTCTCTCTCTCTCTCTCTCTCTCTCTCTCTCTCTCTCTCTCTCAGCCGCGACTGAAAGCTCCGCGACGGGATTTTCATCCGGTCTCGTTTCCACCTACGTACCGACGCTTTTCAGAGACAGTCGTCGCAGAAGGGACGTCCAATCGAAATGCGATAATGAAGACGTCGGATGGTGGAGAAGCCAAATTGAGTTAGAACGATTGTCCTTTACGGGGGAAATTAACGGGGGAGAGGGGGGGGGGGGAGAGGGAGGGACGACTTTCATAGTCTATAACTG